>JACRUU010000021.1:6200751-6218251 GCA_030449085.1 Kryptopterus vitreolus
GGAAATTCTCAATCCATCACCTCCGATGCCAAGTACAGGGGGATTGCCTCGCCATTAATGATTGTATAATGCGTCTACATCTTCGATTACAAATATAAACGGCTAATGCATTGGCTGCAATACAAGTAAACCTGCCGATATCTGTCTCCATTTATTTGAATGACTTATCGCAAGAGGACGATTTTAGTCGCATGATATGGTTAATGGAAACACCGTCATTTTACAACAGGTTTTTAAATCAACATTTAGTAAATATTGCAAATATTGAGCAAAGCCCCTTCACCCCTGACTTCTCTGTAGTATGAAAATACAGTTAAAATACAGTTAATTCACGCTAATAATTGTTCTTGTCCTTCATAAAGTGCGAGTAAAGGCATAAAACTGGATTCCTTACTTTTTCTACAGCTTTGCGTACAATCTCTTTGTACTCCTCCTTGGTGATATCCTTCTTTTGGTAATATGGCTTGATGGCTGCTTTCACCTCAGTGATGGCCTTTTCCTGAATCTGTAATTTCTGTCATCAAAAAATAAATAAGTAAATAAAACCAGAACCCCCCTCCCCCGCCCAGTTATTTTATTGTATTGATAATTTAAGCAGCAGTGCTCAACTCTCACCTTCTCCTTTTTGGAACTGTCGGCGTGGGCTTTGCTGTGAGATGAGGGCTGTGTGGTAGAGGAAGGCTGGGCTACACTGGTGGTGTTTTGTAGATGAGCCTGCGACGCTGCAGCTTTGTTTGCTGACATTTTTGCTACACCTTTTCCTGGCACGCTTGTAATCACCTGCTTGAAAATAGCAAACAATCGTTTTAGTGTAAACAATAGTATTATGCAGCTTAAATCAGAAAGCACTGTTGATGCCTAACCTGAGGGAGAGGGTCAGTGGGCAGGACGGTGAAGCCACCCTGCTGGACAGGTGGTGGAGGAGGAGGAGGTGGGGGCAGACCTTGTACAGCCATTGCGTGCATCTGAAGTGGGGGTCCAGACGAATGGAGATGTACAGGAATCTGGGTGGGAATGGCGAACGGGGCCGACTGGACAGTCACAGAGGCGCCTCGAGGTCCCATAGGAGCCACGGGGTAGCGCAGCACTCCAAGCACGTTAATCGGAGGAGGAAGAACGCTGGGAGGGGCAGGTACTGCTTCATTAGGTATGTGTGTGTTTGGCTCACTCTGAGGGAGATCTATAATAAAGTATACATGAAAAAGTTTATGAGTATTACTAAAGAATGAATATATATATCTATATGAATATATATATATATATATATATATATATATATATATATATATGAAAATAAATGCGATTAATGTCTGATTAAAAATTTTAATCGATTGTTTGTACCATAAATGAATACTTTTCATGTTTCTATATAATTATAACGTTAGTTAGTTAGAATATTAAAGTTCACTGAAAATCTATGCTTTTAATAAAATTATTGATTAGTTAATTTTAGTTTATTTTACTCTGGAAATTATTCTTTTAATATAGATTTTGTGTTAATTAATTAATTAATTAATTACTGTTACTTTTTAGTGGTTGTGTCAAGTGTAAAATATGGTACACGGCTCCTTTAAGAATTATGTTATGGTTGCTTTTCAAATAAACTAGCGATACGTTTAGGTCAGGGGTCCGCAACCCGCGGCTCTTTCATCCCTGCGGCTCCTGGTGGCGTTTGAAAATAATTGATGAGTATTTAATTAAACTGTATTTTATTTCATTTTAAAATGTAATTCTAAATTATATTATGGTGATCTTGCAACATCTAAATGAAACGTGTTAAAATGATTGGTCACTCTTAATATGCGTCAACAACGCCGCTGTATAGACGCTGAGGTTCATGAAACGTCATTAGGATAGTAATAATACTCTTAATAGTATTCTCTTAATACTCTCTTAATATCTCATTTATGTATTATAGAATAAAGAACTCTAACAAAAATGACATGGGGAAGATTGACTACCAATATTATTGTGGACCTTTTGTTAAGACTTGTAATGTGTTTATTTTTCATCCTAATGTTAAAGACCGACCACCATTAAAGAAAGGGCAGGTTTTCTGGAACCCTGTGTTAAAAAATCTAAAGTACATACCAGGTTGTTTGGAGATTCCAGCTGCAGGCTGCTCATCCTCCTGTTTGTTCCAGATGCTGCCACCAGGTCCAGGTCCTCGTTCTCTTCGTGAGTAGTAGTTCTGTACATCAGCAGGAAGGGTTCTGCGCACTGCCCAGCTCGAGGCAGCAGACCATCCTGACCGGTCTACTAGTGCATCAAAGGTGTCGGGATCTTTTCTCTTTGCTCCTGGTCTGTTCTCATTGAACTGGCTGTAGGAGTCATTCCCTGTGTTGTTTGTGTTTCCTGAGAAAGAGCTGCGCTGCTGCCGCCAATTATCTGCCGACTCGTCACACTGTCCGTAGGACCGACCCCGACCCCTTCCTGCGTTGCGCCCTTGATCAGAGCCCCAGCCCCCTCGAGACCAATGGTCTGTGGACACATCGCCAGGTTTCTCCTCGGGGTGCAGATCTCGTTCCCGGCCGTCGGTATTGGCCCACGATCTCTCCTTTACCCAGTGTGGGTTTTCAGACTGACCTCTGTCTGGTGACATTTCCGGAGGATAGTGGCCGCCGTTACCTGAAGAGTTGAACTCCCTTGATGGAAGCGATCGATCTGAATTGCTCCTCCTGTTGGTGGTGTGAAAGGAGCGCCCAGCCCTCCAGTTATCTCCTCCCCGAGAGTCTCTTTTCCACGGCGACTGTGCTCTTTGACTGCCGCGTTCTGAAGACAGGCCTCTCTGACTTGGCCTGTTTCTGGATCTCGAACGCGATCTGGATCGCGATCTGGAGCGAGACCTGGAGCGAGACCTGGACCGACTTCGAGAGCGCCTCCTGCTCCGTCTGTCTCTGCTGCGATTTCGTCTGAAGTCGCCCCGTTCCTCTTCGTGCTCGCGCCCACGGCTCCTGCGTGGTGACCCAGCATTTCGACTACGTTCCCTGGATCTGGACCTCCGTGATGCTTCGCTTTTGGGCTCGGTTTTAGGGGACCAGGTGGTCGTGGGCGAGTGGAACCGAGACTTGCGCTGACGACCTTCTCTCTTCTCTGACGGCGTCTGGTCTTTGGAGGGCTCGCATTTATCTTGTGCCTCCATCTTCGGCTCTCGATCTTGAACAAGGATTTGGTCAGAAGATAAAATCTGGGGTTCGGCAACAGCACTGTTGATCTCCAGGACCATCTCAGCAGCGAGGGACGTGTTTTCTGAAGCGGGCGAGTCACAATCCATGGGCACAGACTCGGTGTTGTCCTGCTGACTACTGATATCGAGCGACGGCTCTTGATTTGTATCTGTAGTTTCTGTAGTGTCTTCATTTTGTAAACACTCTCCCGGTGTTTCAGAAGTGGAGATGCTTTCAGACACAGGAAGCGGAAATGCTTCACCGCTTACATTTTCACCCTCTGCTGGCTCTGCTTCAGCTTCGGATTCTGGATTATTCTCAGTTACCTCCGAAGAGTTCTCAGGTGCAGTAGTCAAATGATCATTGCTCAGTAAAGACTCAGGTGTGTTGCTAGGTTCCTCCAGCATCACCTGCTCAGCAGAGGACTGGTGGTAATCGTTGTCGAGAGAAGCTTCCAGTTCGCTCTCGAGCGCGTCGCGTGTGGAAAGGTCCTCCTGAGATGATATCGTCTGATCATCCGTTGGCTCCTCTGCATTCTCGTCTTCCTCGTTGCCTGTGTTTCTCTGTGAGGGGTGAAAAGTTTTCATTCTCTGCTGAAAAGCACTCAATGCTCCTTTCTTGTTCTTCTCCATCCTGATCAACAGAATCTGAACCGTCGTCTACATCCTCATGACAGGAACTTCTGGCCTTCTTCTGTCTCCTGACTTTTCGACTCCTCCGCTTCAGCGTCGGCTTCCTCTTGACTCGTCTGCTCATCCTCCTCGCTGCGTTCGTCGTTTTCGACCGCTGCTTTTCGAGTCGCTGCTTTCTTTCTACCTCCTTTCCTCTTTGTGGTTGGTTTCTGTTTGCCAGCAAGTCTTTGCTTACTTGTTGAAGCGGGCATATCGCTTGAAGCACTGCCAGCAGGGGAGGAAGAGCTGGAGTCTGACTCGGCAGACTGTCCCGACAAAGTACCCTCATTCCCACTTTTGCTTTTTCGAGTCGAGCGTGTTGTATGATTCTCGGCAGGTTTCACTGAGCTCTTCGATGCGGATCCGCGTTTGCTGTTTCTCCCTTCTCCTTTGGGACACGTGACTGCACAAACCTTTCCATAAAGAACTGAGAAACACAAACTGGATAAATTATTTTGCCAAATGTTCAACCAATTTTTTTTATTTAACCAACAATACAAAATTCTAATTCCGTTGCAAGGCACTGATTAAAAACTCTGTGTTAGAGAACAACCAAATCCGTGGTACTTACCAGGGAAACCAGATCCTGGTAAACATGGGGATGAACGTATTATGGGCTGCTGGAGAAGAGCATGGGGACAATGCCTGGAAGAAAAATGACCAGTGCATTTCACAGTCAGTGGCCATCAACTTTTACAATGTAGAGAGTGACCAGAGAGAATAATAATAATAATAATAATAATAATAATAATAATAATAATAATGATAAAAAAATAAAAATAAATAAATAAATAGATAAACATGCAAACCTCGATATACATCTGAAGGCAGGTGGTAGAGAGTCAGGCAGCCACTGGTCTTCGGATGTATTCCTCCAGCACACTGTCCATTCATCATTCACCATCTCATCATCAGGAATCACCGATGTGTTTGTACTGTGCAGCAACGTTACACAAGAGATTCAGTTGACTTAATAAAAGTTATTACATATAATCAATAGACAAATTAAAGCACATTAGACATCATGAAGTTGAAAGCAAAGGTCAAGGTGAGAATTATTTTGTATAGTGATCAATGAGAACTAGAATTGCTCCAGTGTCCTGCACATAAGACCTTCGAAAGTTACAGACACACAGGATAGAGACTACTGGAAACAACCCACTAGGCAGTTTCATGACTTCATGTTCAACCTGCCCAAGTTCTCCCTCAACACCCCATTCGCTTTACTGCTTCACGCATCAGATTCAAATCACTGATGCTTGACTACAAAGCCAAAAAAATGGACCTGCACCTTCTTATCACCTCATTCACCCCCGTACCGCACCTTTTGAGATTGTCTAGCACTGCTCAACTGGTCCCACCTTCTCCAAGTTTAAAAGGCTTAATTTAAAAAGCTTAATTTCAAGGCTCTTTTCTGCTCTGGCACCAGTAACAAAGAGTACATTGGGAAATTACTTAAAATGTGTTCCCCTTGGATTAAGTAATCCTCTGGTATGAAGGAGAAAAAAAATGGTGGCCCTTATTTCTATGAAATTTGCTCATACCCCTTTCTCCCACCCTTCACCAAATGCCTGGAGAATATTTACGTGACTTGGGTGAGTAAACCGAGCGTCTCCCCCTGTTGGTCTGGAGATCCAGGCTCGCCGTGTTGAGTGAGGAGCTGTGAGCGACACGTCTCGCTTTCAACCTGTCCAGGGATTTACACACACTGTGTTTAATGATAATTTTGCTAACTATGTGGCTGCCCAACACAAAAATTTGTTTAATATTTTTTAAAAAGGTGCACGTGTTGTTTTGTGACTACGTATGGTCACCCGACTTATGGGTGTGTAAAATCTATGTAAACACGACACAGAATAAAATCAGAGGCAACTGAACCTGGACTTCAATTTGCAGCACTTTGTTACATTTTGGGACTGTTTGTTTAGTGCAAAATTGAAAATGCAATAGATTACCACAAACCTTTTTTAGTGCAAGGGAAGCAACATCACCTGTTAAGGAAAAAAAAAAAAAAAAAAAAAAAACACATGCAAATTAATGTACAGGTGACGAGTAAGACAACTTCTGATTATAACCTTCCAAAATATTAATTACAGGAATATATTACAAGGAAAAATAAACATACATATACGACAGGTACGTTCAGTACAGGTTCCATTCTCCTTCTTTCCATGCTTTTTGGTTTTCTCCTCCCTGTAGTCAACACCATTATTTAGTAAAAAGTACACAGGGGGGGGAAAAAGCAAACCAGTCACAATGAATGGAGAGGGAAAAAGAACACCTACAGCGAAAAGCTTTTCAGCTCTTCCTTGTCTTTAGAGCTGCATACACAAGTGGTGGATGATTTTACAGGAATCTAAAAAGACACAGCACACGTCCATTATAATCATGACTAGCGTTAAGGGAGAAATATTTAGAAGAGAAAAATCCAGTATTTGCAAGAACGATCTTCAACCTCAATGTATCCTAGAACGGGATTCTGTGTACAGATTGAGCTGAAAGGTCTGCGATCCAATGGACAGATCTGCAGCATCTGAATCACAGAAAAACACACAACAGATATATTCAGTGACATATAATTAATATATACACAGGGATCACAACGAAGCTGAACAAGAACTGTAGTCCAGAGTTTTACAGCGGAAGTAATAGGTGTTCCAATTCATCTCAAAAAGGTCAAAACTATATAGCAAAGTTCAAATAGAGGGAAACATTCCTGCTTCTTCTTTCTGCTGCTGATCGCCTGAGGTAGTCACAGCGGATCATCCTAGTCTGTACTACCCTGCCTCCTTCACCCCAACTACCTGCATGTCCTTACCTCACCACATCCATCTCTCTCCTCCTTGACTTTCCTCTTATTGCTTTTTCCTAGCAACTCCTGCTGACCTTCTCTATACTTATCCATCAATATTCTCCAAATAAACATTGCATCTGTAATGCGCATCCTCAGAATGAAATCCTACCGTTGCTCTTCCCTTAGCCTAGCTTCAACTACTCCCAGAACTTCATGGTGTGACTGATCACCTTTATTCCCTTATAGTTCTGCACATCTCCCTTATTCTTAAAAATCAGTACCAGCACACTCCTCCATTCCTCAGGCATCCTCTCACTTTCCACAATATTGTTAGACAATCTAATGAAAAAAACAAACAAACATCTCCACGCTTCTACTGGAATGTCCTCTGGTCCAACCGACTTTCTGCTCTTCATCCTCTTCATCAGAGGCCGACTAAAGGAAGCAGCACAACTAATTTATTCCAGCATCTCAAACAATTCAAGTCAATTCAATTTTATTTATAAAGCGCTTTTAACAATTTGTCATCATCTCAAAGCAGCTTTACATAATACTTGTGTGTGAAAAGTGAAAATCAGTTTTGCCCTAATTGTTTCTTGTTGAGCAAGCCGAAGCGACGGTGGCGAGGAAAAACTCCCTGAGAACAGGAAGAAACCTTGAGAGGAACCAGACTCAACAGAGAACCCCATCCTCATTTGGGTTGTTAGTGTTGTGTGTGGTTGACAGAACCATGTTGTTGAATGGGGGAGGTGCGTGGCGCTGCGGGATAAACGTGACAGAATCAAACCACAAAACACTGACTAAAACGGGTAAAAAAAAAAATTAAAAAATAGTAATGAACACATTTTCCAAAGATGAATGCAATTTATCTTTTCTCTTCAATTCACTGTTTTTCAGTTGTTTACAACATTCGAGTTTGATGCTTGCATTCACAAAAAAAAGAAAAGAAAAAGAAAATGATGCACATGTAATCTTTATTGTTAAGCTTTGCAAAATATTTACTGTATTCAAACTTTGATCTAAAAAATAAACAAACAATTAAATAAATAAATGACCTTTGTACTAAAGCTCATATTTTCCCCTTATGTCTAATCTCTTCACCTAAAGTTTGAGATCAGAGTGAGCTGTCAGGTTTGATATAGAAAGCACCGAGAAGTACATTTACTGAAGTGAAATCAGTATTAGATGCACTCTGATGTGTAATAAAGCCTTGTTTTGTTTTACTATTGTAAGTAGTCATGTGTAGTGTGTGTGGTAAGCTTTAGGATGTGAGCAGCAGACCTGAGCCCAGCGCAGAATGCAGCTGAGGCAGTAGACGTGGTTGCAGGAGTCGGGAACAGCGCGCTCTACAGGCCTGGGTGGGTTCAGGCAGATTGGGCAGACCTGGGTTTCCTCATCCTCAGATACGTCCTCTACACTCTTTGCACCTACACACACACACACACACACACACACACAGCAAACCCACACACACACACAACACACACACACACACACCACACACACACACACACACACACACACACACACACACAATTACAGACCTCTTTACTAAAATAAACAAAAAAAAAAACAACAGAGTAGTTTTTAGTCATGGCTTTAAAACAGAAAACAGTTGAATGGGTGTTTTCACTTGCTGCTTGTTCATGTTGCATTATATCTCCAGAAAATGAAATGTCACTTGATTAAATTCAGGTCATGTGATCAATTTGGTCATTGCAGAACATTCCTCTTCTTTGGTTGTTGTTGCATGTGGAGTGGTGTCTAACGAAATTTGGAATTTCACAACTCATCTTGCACCTCTGTCTAATAAGATGGTGCACTTTGACTCATCAGTACTTCCTTTCCTCTTCCCATCGCTCTTCGCCTCATCTGTACATAGGATTCAGTTCCACAACAATATAGTCCGATTTAATCCAATCATGTCTTCCTATTCTTGAGGCTTATAAGGATGATAAAAACTTCATTTACTCTGTGAAGCCGTGTCTCATGTTTTTGGAGCAAAATGGTCTCTTTTACAGCATCTTGACTTTAGACTGAGATTTAACAGCAATTACAGGGTGGTGTAGAAAAGTTTAGACTAATTCTGTTTATAAGAAAGTATGTGTGTAGCCTTATACTGCTAATTGCTTTTTTTATACTGCTTTTTTTTATACAACTTCTTACTCTGTTCCCTTTAAACTTTCGTACGACAGGAAGAATATGCTCAGCCAAATGTCTGCACTTTGAGCTCATATTTTTTAACCCGACTGCATAAGTGGTTCCTTTTGCGATCGTGTATAAATGTGACGACAGTATTCTTTGTATTTTGACTATCTCAATCAAAAAAAAAAAAGATTTTGCCTTTCTTATCCTAACTGTTTTGTTGTCATCAGTGTCAAGGAAAGTCTGGGGACTGTTATCCAAGGAACACCATCAGGACTCCATACCACTACAAAATACATAAATAAAAAAAAATTCACAAACACACACTCACCATTCCTGGAACATGTAGGCATCTTTGGCTCAGCGTGTCCACCACTACCACTCTTGGGTAAGTCTATAAGTGCAACAAATCAAAGACAGATGTGAAAAGAGAATCATTACCTTTAATCCGTACAGTCAGTAAAGAGAATAATTTCCTCTCAAATTAAACTTCAATTCGGGGTGTTTTATAATATATGCACAGAAGATTCCAATAAAAATAAACAGTAAAGGACTCAAAAATCTTCCGCCACGTTCTGCATGTTCACTGTCCGTGTTTAAGGCCATGTCCACAATAATATGTGTTTAAGGACACAGTTTTAGTATTGCAATGTGGACTGTGTGTGAAAATTGAGGCTTTTGGCAATGATGCATTTTTATTGCCTAAACATTTCAAAAGAGCTGTAAGTAAATAAAAGGAATGTAATATGATGCAGATAAAAAGTCTTCCGTTTCGCTCATCTGCATTGCAGGGAGGTGATGAGCAACTTTTGGGAAAGAATTGAAAACCAGCGTGGATGCAGAGCATTTTTTAGAAGACATAGCTTAAGGGTACAAATATACACTATAAAGAGAAATATTTGTGGACAGCTGAGAAGACGACTGGTATATCCATTATTAATATCCCATTCCACAGTTCCCTATCCTCCATTTGCGTCTATAATAAGCTCCATTCTTCTGAAAATATGCAGCCTTTGTGGGGATTCAGGTTTTATGGGTGTTACTAAAGTCATGCACTGATCTAGGTGAGGGCAGTAGACCTAGGGAGCGGCCAGTATTCATTCATCCCAAAGATAATTCATTTTATAATTCAATTCATTTCATTTGAATAACACTTAAAAATGGACATTGTCTCAAAGGGGCTGTACACAGTTAATGTAGCAAGAATGAAAAACTGTTCTTTAGACATTTGTCAATTATGAGCAAGCTGGTGGCAAGTGTGGCAAGGAAAAACTTCCTGAGACGGAAAGGAAGAAACCTTGAGAAGAACCAGACTCAACTGAGTGACAAAGAATTTCTGTTTATTTCAGCTAAAAACTACGGCCCAAAGACCACGTCCGGCCCCCTTTGTCCTTTTAATCCGGCCTGCCGAAGACCGATACAGAAGTGTCCAACCCAAATCATATCATATAATTATTACTGCATTCATTTAATCATGTCATGCAATGCCTGAGATCCCACCAGGTAGCGCATCAGACACGGTGATACATTAACACAGTGTGTCAAATACTGGGGTGGATTCAACAGGGTTTAGAGCTCAATAGAAGGAGATCTTCCACTTCAACCAATGCACAGCAGATCTTCATGGAGTCGACTTTGTGCGCAGGTGGAACAAATTTTGGTCAAAGGAAGGGACAAATTTTATGCAAGGACATCGGACAATTGTGTCCAACTTCGTATAACAGTTTTCGGAAGAACCACATATGGATGACAAATGTGCTGCTTTTCTCAAACACTGATAAAATAAAACTCATTTTAAAAGAAAATATTTCTTAATTCTCAAAACAGCAGACTGATTCAGCCCTTTGGGATGTTGATAGAAAAATGAGCCTCAAACTCACTATAAAGAAGACGTGATGCTTCAGAAAGGTTCTGACAGACCTGGAAAACAGGCGACTCCGGTTTCAGAGTAAGGGCTCGGAGTTATATCCACACTTTATTGAGGAGAACTGATGCACAGTCACATGTAGGTGTGGCCTCACTAGTGTGAATTTTCTGCTGAGGATGACACGGAATGCTGCTCGACTGATAGAGGGGTTTGTTGCTTGATGGGTTGTGTGTAACCTGCCTACTGATCCTCGATAGGTTGTGCATCATTTCCCTGCTGCAAGCTGTGATGTCACAGTGACTTATTAATTAAATGTGAATTTCCACTCTAGCTCTCCTGTGAACACCTTCACTTCCCTGACCTAGAATACTCATTCTCTCAGAAACGAGAGCTTGCAATGTACAGCTCCTCCCTGACCAGAATGCCCGCTACAACGGGAAAATGTTCGGATTCGCTCAAAGGACCAGAGCTGCACAGCCACTTCACTTTGCATTTGTGTTTTCTGTTTTTACCAATCGCGGCGTCTGCACTGATCACGCGAACACTGCATGTAAAGCTGGTGTGTTGAAAGGAGGATTAATAGGTTGGTGTAATCCGCATTTTTTTGGCATACTTTTACAGACTCAAATATGCAAATTTCCCTAAAGTCTTTTAAGACCATCTGAAATAATGATATTAAATTCTGACCAGGCAGAAACTTTGATGCATGCCATTATATTATCAAATATACAAACCATAATTTTGTACCTACTGTAAATTATTTGATGGCGTATTCTTAGTCATCGCTGCAAAGTTTAAAAGAACCGGACAGTAAATAAACGCATGCGTAAATTGCGTGGGTTGAAGCATCGTGCTCACAGGGATGTGAGCGTTTTCAGTGAAACGTCTGTAAATTGACTGAAAACTAAAGTGTGGACGGTGTGATAATCCAGACCTGGAAATCACTCAATACAAATTGCATAATTTTTCCAAAATGGAAAGAATCCGAGTGACTGACAAGAGCCAAATTGTGATGAACCAAATGTGATTCAAGCAAGGACAACCGGTGGTCACAAAAGTGAATGCTGGTTCTTGTAGAAAGGGGTCAGAACAGCTGCAGAGCCTTTCTAGAGCACCCATGCTGACCCCTGTACAACACCACCTGATGCTCATTAAGCTGTAAGGTGATGGTCTGGTTGATGTTCTGGTTCCTGTTATTTATATGCATGTTACAAGAGCCTTCATCAGAACAGTATGCTGATTCAGCAGGATAAAGCTCCCTGCTACACGCTGTTCAGCAAATAGATTTAGGAACATATTCAAGATTTAAAGGTGCCTTTATACTCTCCACACCTTGATCCAACTGTGCATGTGTGGAAAGCTAACGATTCATGTGTAATTACACTGTAATGAAAGGCCGGGTCATATGATCCTCAGTTTTGTTTTTTTTAAGCGCCCCAGCGGTCCGTCACTCTCACATCTTACACTTATCCCACATCTTTATCTGAAAGCCGGGGTAGAAACAGGTACTGCTCAGATTGGAAAAGAGTATTAAATAAAGCATGGCTTGTGGAAACGCTACGCTCCTCACTGCTTTGGTCATGTGACCGGCATCCATTTGTTTGATATTTTTACTCTAAATCATTTCAAAAGAAAAGCACCTCGACTCGATTTCTGACCCTGAACTGACACGTACACACACCGAGACTCGGCACCGACGTGACTGAGGAGCATTCTGTTTAACCAGAAGACGAGCGACAGGTCAGCCATAGAAAAGCTGACCGGAGACTTTTGAAAATGAAATCCCTGCGCGTGTGAACATCGACGTCGGAAACCCAGGCATCGCGTTTCGCGGCATCCAGTAGTTCAGGCCTGGTGTTTATCTCTGACGTGGATTCTTATCATGCGAGCACATGCAACCAAAAGAAGACAGATGTGTTGAGGCAAGATGATGGGTTCGCCCGAACGTATTCATGTGACAAAATCTGAAAGGAGGGGTGTAAGGTCGTTACATGTTACATGACCACCAACCAGTGTGTGTACTATATATAAAAACACACATGGACATGTGTGTGTGTGTGTGTGTGACTACATACACACATTATATATTACATTACATATATATATATATATATATATATATATATATACATATATATATCCATATATATATATATATATATATATATACATTATATATATATATTATATATATATATATATATATATATACATATATACACACATACATACATACACACACACACTCATGCGTGCTGTTCACGTGACCAGCTGGACACAAACACGACACGAGTCTCCTCGGTTTCCACGCCGCCAGCGTGACCTTTCACCTCCTGTCGTAAACTTAGGCCCAAATCCTGTGAGTTAGTCACCGCCAGATTCGCTTTTACACACTCTCACACACACACACACACACACACACACACACACACACACACACACACACACACACACACACACACACAGATGATATAATTATATCCTGGTGTTACCGGAAGTCGGGTAACCGTGTTTGTGTTAGCCTAGCTTAGCTGAACTGAGTTGTGTCCGCTGTAAACTTGTCGGTGAGATTAGCCTGGAAGCTAACGATCCTCACACACATAATTCCAACCACAGCGCGCGAACTTCCACGCTTTCTTTCTTTTTTTTCATTCTTTCTTTCAAAGCTCGCGCGCGCGCGCACACACACACCGTGTTTAGCACGCGCGTTAGCAGACAGCGCTGCTCACCTCAGCGATACAACGAGCGCCGTGTGTGTGTGTGTGTGTGTGTGTGTGTGTGTTTTTACCTCAGCCGAGGTTCCGGCTACGGACGTGGGTCAACTCCGCCGCGACGCGACTCCACTCCAACTAGCGCGCGGAGACCCCGACCACGACTCCGACCCGACTCAGGTTTCGACTCCGACACCGAGCAAGTGCGTTCGGCCCGAACACGTCCGAAGTGCATGAACAGCGGCCACATGTAGAGCGGCTCGGGTTCTTGTAGGTGTCTCCTCTCCTGACCGCGCGGTGGCGCTGCGGCTGCTACGCGGGGACAGAAAGGGGGAATGGCGTCATCTCACAAGCCCGGAAAGAGAAACGCGGCATCCAAGCGCTCTCGTGACGCCTGCCCCGTTCACGCTCGTGAGTCTGGACGCGAGGCGCGTTCACGTGCTCTTTTATTAATACTTTTTACTTCACACACATGGTTTTTGTCATATATATATATATATTATATATATATATATATATATATATATGTATATATATACATGTGTGTGTGTGTGTATATGTATGTATATGTGTGTGTGTATAAAAAAACAATAAACAGAACACATAATTATCACTTACATCTCAGTCTTTCTAGTTCAAAATACGTCAGCTAGGTGTTGTTTAAGATAAATGTTAAAATGTTATATTTTGTTATTAACAAATGTTATTAACAATGCGATAAAATAGAAAGAATAAAGTAGGAGTAACAAAAAGTGAATGAACAAGTCGGAGTGTTGTGCCTTAGGAGCCCCGCCATCGTTGAGTGACGTCACAGTGAAATCCGCCAATAGGACGAGTCGGATGCAGGATTTGAAAATAATTACTAATATAATAATGCGCATTTATTATTTACATAATTCCCTTCCTGATATTATTCTATCAGGAACAATATATTACATTTTCGACTAGTAGTTCCCCTAACATATCTACGTATACCAACTTTAACTATAATTGCAATAATTTATATGTCTATAGCACCAATAGGAGTCACGTGACAATATCATTAATGATTAGGTGCTTAGGTGGCAGCTCAGTGGTTAAGGTGTTGACCTCTGGACAGGATTATCACAGGTTCAAATCGCACCACTACGAAGCGGCCACTAGTGGGCCCTTGAGCAAGGCCCTTAATCCTCAATTGCTCAGATGTCAGTCGCTCTGGATAAGGGTGTCTGCCAAATGCCATAAATGAAAAGACTTGAGAGATGGACTTCCTCCATTCTGTTTCCTGTACATAACCTATGTAGATTTTGTGAAGCTTTGCTCATGCAAGTAGAACTTTAACAAATCTGTGCATCTCTAAGAGAAATTCAACCCAGAGTGCTCATGTGTACCTCCAAAGTGGCATTTATAAATCCTTACTGTTATTCCATTCCTTTAGGCTCGAGACTAAAGAGAACTTGATGTCAAATGCATTATTGATATTTTTGTGTTTACACACAAACCAAACTGTCAATTAGTAATCAGGCTGATCACTTAAACACCCAGAAAAGATTGTCTAAAGACCAAATGGAAAATAAAAATCCATTCTGATGATCCCTTTGCAGTGTTTTGGGTCTCATGTTCACATTGGCCCTCTCCACTTTCTCTGCTTGGTGTGAACATGACACCAGGAGTTTCATTGCGATTAAATGTAATGTGCATGTCAAGGAATGTCTGATGTGGATTGCCGTGTTTAGAGCAGGAGCAGGAGTTTTTTTGAGCTTTGAATGAAATGAACACTTGTAAACATTCCTGATGACTTTTACATTAGTCACCCAGTCCCAAATTGGAGCTCTCAGAAAAAATGTCCTCGGTGTACAGGATTTAAAGACCACACACCTTATTGTGGTGTTCGAGTCATAATCCATGTCTTAATTATGACGTTTCAGACAGGTACTGTGTGCTGCTTTTCAAAACATATTCGTATTATTCATGCTGATAGTGCGAGCTAGTGCATAATCTCTCTGGAATCCATGTTCGAACCCCAGCTAACATGTGCACTGCTTCAGCATTGACCATATTTGCGAAATGATCTTGGATCAGATGTCCCCTGTACTAATTACCTAGCAATGCAAAGGCAACACCAGCTGCTATAATTAGAACTCGATTCGGAGCCAAGAATACGATCAAAGTGTCTCCAGAAGCATGCTGTCTGGCCACATTTAGGAGGCATTTCCCAGCTGATGGTGGAGCGACAGTTGCGGCGCTCAGGCTCGAGACCTGTCGGGAATCCGATTTACCTTCTCGCATGTTCTGATGACGGGCTCCAAACACCATCACCCTCTGAAGACGGATGAGCCACATTGGGTTGATGAGCAGCAGAATGCTGAATGTAATGATCTGGATGAGGCAGGGAATTTTTTTTTCTGTGCTTCAAATCTACCATCTATATGAAGATCACGAGAGAAGGTTTCAGAGCATGTCTAATGCAACACACCTGAGTTTACATGTGTATGTGGTTTAGTTAATAGGAGGGATTGTAAGAAGGTCAGGCTGGGGCAAATAGCAAATGAATGCTATACTCGGGAATGTAAGAGTCAAACACTGAATGTAGAAACACTTTTGACATTTAGACATGAAGTTTTATGAAGTTTTCTGTCTCGTGCCAAGTATACTTGAAACATGGCTTTAAAGATGTAATCAATCCGGCAAAGCCTGCAGCCAAAGATGCCATCTGGAGAAGAGCACAGCAATGTGATCAGCCAATTTAATGGATCAGCCAGATGGCACCTTCATGTTTTCCCCAACCCGTTCATGGCTCATGGTCTGCCACGTATGTTCTCCTGACGTGACGTTAGAGCTTAAATAAAACCTAACATAACACACATGTCACTGAAAGGGGCTTTCAGGTCTCTTTGGATGAATATACTGATTTAATACGGAATAGAATACAATACAAATTAATATAACCGTATAACTATAAACTCAAATCAAGTTTCTCAAGTACGGTTTAAATGTGATTTCATTTGAACTAATACATGATTTAAAGATAATATATAATACAGTATTATAGGATATTTAAAATTCACATTTCAACATATTTTGCCAAAGTGTTCACCTTCTAAATCTGATTTACATTTGATTTCTTCGAAAGTCATATGTATATATATATATATATTCTCATATATGATTTAAAGATAATTATTAATTATTATCTCAAATATTTTTTTATTTGCTAAATGTGATTTTAATTTGATTTAATTGTTAACTTGTACTTGATTAAATGACCATATTTTCTTATTAGTTGCATCAAACATACTTTTACTGTTTCCTCAATGGGCAAATCACAAATTATAAATGCACTTTAAAAAAAAAAAAAAAAAAAAAAAAAAATAATATATATATATATATATATATTGTTTTGTTTTGTTTGAAGCTGCCTGAATTGTGCTTCCATCGCCAGCAGAGGGCGCTTTTGTCCAGCCTAAAGTCAATGTTCATCCATGGCGCATTACGACGATCTTTCCCCTAGATAACTAAAATTTTCACTTTGTGTTATATGTGTTACATTTCCATCCCGAGCAATGTGCATTTTTTATTGAAACGATATTCAGGCAATCGTCTTGTGAGGAGAAAGCTGAGATCACTATTGCCAATCCTCTGATAATTATTATTATTAATATACGACAAAACTTTAATTTTTTTCACAAAATCGTTTCAGAGGCACGACCCTTCCTGCGAATCAACTTTGAATAGCATCATTTACATGAATCGTAAAAGAGAAACTCGAAAGATGAAGCAAGTGTAAAAAGGTTTCCTGTGAAAGAGGAACTGCTAAGTAAAAATTACTATCACCTTTGCTGAATGCTGAAAGTTTGCAAGCGATCGCAAAGAGAAAGCACAAAGTGTTTTGCGTTTTGAGCTGAAGTGGCGCTCAAGTTCTGAGAACCTCCTCTGACTTCACACAAAGACTTCTGCCGTTTGGCTTGAATTGCTGTGAGCAGATACACTTGTCTAGTCCAATCGAAAAAAAAAGAAGATTACACCTCTCCAAAAAGTCTTTCCTGGTCCTCTGGTTTCTTTATGCAGATCATTGTAATGGAGTCAGATGGGAGAAAGCTTTTTCCAGTGGATTTGATTCAGTGCATGAGCAACATTTTTCTCGGACCCATGAAACAAGACAAATT
>JACRUU010000021.1:6223251-6362855 GCA_030449085.1 Kryptopterus vitreolus
AGCAGTGTTGGGAAGGTGACTTTGGAAATGTAATGGATTACAGATTATCATTATCATCATCAATATATTATAAATGACCCTTTTCAATATGTAATAAGTAGTGTAACTTTTCATTTACTTCCTAAAAAAAAAGTAAAGTAACTGATTACATTTGATTGCTTTCATTTGTCCACTAGGTGGCGCTTTAAGTTAATGTTCTAAGAAAAAAAAGTTTCAAACCCTCGAAAAAACCTTCGGTTCTATTTTTTTTCAATGAAACTGCGGCACTCAAATCCAAACCACGTTTCAGTTGAAAACGAAAATCTCGCCGTCGTCTAAAGCGCTGATTTTACGTGAAATTGTTTAGATGTAATTTATAATCTTTAACATTTTCATAAGTAACTGTAATTTAATTACACATTTTCTCTCAGTAAATCGAAGTCACCTTTTTTGTAATTAGATTACGTACATGTAACTAGTTACTCCCCAACACTGCGTAAGAGCCACCAGTGCACTGGATGGAGGCGGGATTTAAACCATTAAACCTGAACTCAATCCGAATTTGTATCATTCGACAGCGAGATTTCTAAAAAAGCTTACCGTAGAAGCTCAGGTAGCCGAACAGAGCAGCGAGCAGGTACATGATGAACATGGCGAGGAAGGACACGTTAGCCACGCCCTGCATCTTTTTCCGAGAACGACTGTGGAATGAAAAAAAAACCCACAATGAACGATTGAACGATTCCTTCCTTATACCTCTTTATGCGCCGCTTGAACTAAAACTTACTCTTTGAGCTCCTCGTACATGGGCAGAATGGCCGGGTGGCACACAAACGCAAAGGTCAGAATGGGTACGGCGTACACAGTCTGCGCAGAAAAAAAAAAAGAACGAAAAATTATAGCCACGAAAATGAATAAATAAATAAACAAACAAACACATTCTTGAGGTATTTTCTGCATCTTGTACCTGCGAGTTGAAGACAAAGTATTTGGGCGTGCAGGAATCCTCGTTGTAAACCGTGGCCGTGGTGTTGTGCTGGAGTTGCGCAATCGTGCTGTTCACGGTCATGTTAAAGAGGTCATTGGTCAGAGGACACGGGATCTGGAACTTCTTGTAGATCACCTAAAGTGACAAAATCGTACGTTCAGCTCTCGTTTCATGAACGGAATCAATAAGAGAGAGAGAGAGAGAGAGGGGAAAAAAAAGAAATCATGAAGAAGGAAATCTGAATTGCTTACCACGATCAGGAAGAAGACCATGCACAACAACGAGAAACCGCTTGTGTAGCCAAGGTAACCTGTGGTCAATATGAAATGTTATAGTGTTAGATGGTTGATGTCCTCTATTAGCTCTTTTCTATTAACTTCTTTTTTCACACAGATTTCTTCGCAAAGACACTCACCCAAATTTTTAAGCAGCGAAAGTGGCAAAATGATCATGACTGTAACGATCAGTATCAGATAGTCTCCGTTGGTGTACCAAGCCCTAAAAAACAAACAGTCATTAATATTAAACATCACAATTCCACTCACTCATTTTTTAGTTTATTATTATTATCATTATTATTATTAGATGAATCCCACTCTGAGAGGGTAAACATTTTTCTTTTATTACTAGTCTAATGTTCATGCATTAGGTCATTGTCATCTGTGGCTCTGTCTGGTACGAGGCCATGTTCAAAAAAAAAAGATTCCTTTGACTGAGCACTCAAGCTACGTCCTCTATTTACTACAATGACACGCTTCAGCAAACATCAGACGAGCACCCTTAAAAAACAAAACACGTGTACAAATTCGTTTGCAAATAGTGTCTTACTCTTGTTCTCCAATGAACGCTTGGATGACGATCGGGAATTCGTACTTCACAATATACAGGTAGCTGGACATGGCTGGAGATAAAAAAAATAGAGAGAGGAAAGATTTTTTTATATTATATATATATATATATATATATATATATATATATATATATATATATATATATATATATATATAAACACAAATATTAGAAATGATTCTCAATCTGCATCTTACCTCCAAAGTTCTGCATGGTGATGGAGCAGGATGCTGCGAGCTTTCCTGGCATGCCGAAAGCCTTGTAGCCCAGCTGCTCGTAGACCATAGAACCTGGTGTATATATACATATATATAGATAGATAGATATAGATATACATGTATACATACATACATTAATGTAATGGGAGTGCTACAAACCTCCTTCATTAGCAGTCTTAAGCAGCAGATGTACAGAGTAAAGGGAGAATATGGAGACAGCTACCAGCAGGATGCTACAAGTGAGGGAAAAAAAACAACAACTTTTAATTATTAAGCATGTGCCTGCAGTCATGCAGTTTTAACCCACAAGGGTTTCCAGGAAGCCAGATGAGCCGAAGCACGCACGTGAATGTCACACATTTGCAGAGCTGTCTGATCTATTCACACTGCTCCAGTGAACTGCAACTAACATGACAGCACTAACTTGGAAACTATTCACAAATCAGTATTGCAAAACTGAACGGTTTTCGTTCATGTAGCAAAAATAAATGGGTGTACAGGTTATAGATGTAGACACAGCGATCAGACACAACATGAAAACCACCTGCCTGATATTGCGTAGCTCCCGTTGTGCAACTGAACAGAACTGAATTGTCTAAGGGCCTGGACATAGACAATAGGACTTTTGTTAATGATGAGGAGTGAGGACTGGGATGTTTTCAACACTTTTCAACATCTACTTTAAACCATCCCTGAACAGTTGGTCTCTAACATGGTCTTCTTTGGAATATGCATGCATGTATGCGTATATTATATTATATATATATATATATATATATATATATATATATATATATATATATATATATATATATATATATGTGTGTGTGTACAGTGTATATAATAAAAACGTGTGATTGGTGCCATTGTAACAAGATAATTAATGCTATTCATGTCACCTGACACTGGCTTTAATGTTATGGCTGATCGGTGTACATGAGTAAATGAAATGGACAGACGGCCTGGAGAGGTATATTAACCAACTAAGGGGCTTGGCCTCCATGTGAGCGGCTCAGAAAAACCAGAGCATTCACACTCCCCTGCTCTCGCACACTTCCACAAAAATCATGTCTGCTTGTAAACACACACTAAGTGCACCGAAACCTGGAGTGACGATCAGCTCAAAAAGCCGTTCCAACTTCAACCCAGAATAACCCCAATGATATAACAAAAAAGACCATTTTCAAATTGTCCATAATTATCTATCTAAAACATGCTGTATGTTCTGCCAGAAGTCGATTTAGCAAATGCTTGTGCTGTGATTTTGCTCACAACAGCCTGTCCTAATAACAGTGCGCCTCATTACAGCTGGTCAATTTAACATCCCCTTGAGGACTATTTTGTAATCCCTCAGCGTTAATGCAGGATACTCACACAAACAGGGCGATGCCAGTGTTGGCCATGGCATAAGACAAGCCGAGGATCCCGCTGCCCATGATGGCATTGCCCAGGTTGAACACGGACATCCCGAACGAAGCCGAGCCTGGGTGCTAGAAAAAGAACAAAATAAAATAAACAAACATCCAGATAAGATAACTTTCCAGATCGGATAAACATGTTTGCACTTGCATGCCTCATTCTCTCCTAGTTTACACACCTTTCTCTCGAGTTTCACTGTCATGACTCACTGGTACTCTTATGTTCTAACAGAACGGATTTTACACGTGTTAACGATTATCACGTTCACGACATTAGACTAGTTTTTGGAGCGGGGCGTTGGTGATGATGTAGATACAAGCACATTAGTGAAATAAGGTGCTAATGTGAGATGATATGGTCTGATGTTAATTAGGTGGTCAAGTTCATCCCGAAACATTTTCAGTAGGGCATCTTGACCTGATCTACATTAGACAGCACTCGCGCCTCTCAGTTGCAGGGAAGGGAAATTTCAAGCAAATACGTTCTCTTTTGCATAAACTGTCTGGCACATTTGGGCGTGATGGTTACACATTGGTTATTTGGTCACCAATTACACTTACGTATTCCACTTCATATTTCTTCTTTCCTTGGGCATAACTTGGGAGAAAGTTCTGACTCTCAGCATCCACATCGCCGTATTGGCTGTAATTGAGGGAGTAAAAAAATTATATACATATATGTATATGTATATATATAATGGTTTAATGGTGTTTAATGGAGTTTAATGGTGGGTGTACCTGCTCAGTGGTACTTTAGTGGGGCAGTTTGAGTATTCGATGCTGTTGGTACTGGAGTTGCTGTCTTCGTCCGGGGAGATGTTAAAACGACTCATTTCTGCTTTTCCAGGAGTAATGTTCATTCTGTAGAAAACACACACACACACACACACACACACACACACACACACACACACACACACACACACACACACACACACACACACACACACACACACACACACACACACACACACACACACACACACATTTATTTATTTCGAATGGGCCTATCCTATAAACAGTGCGTGTGATCACGTGACCACGACCAGAAAGGGGCGGGCTTTCGGTCAAAATGGGAAGGCTGAGTCACGCGCGAGTGGAAATTTCCTACCGGCGCCTCGCACAAATCCGGCGCGCTCGCGTGTATTTCCAATACACCTCAACACACTGCAGCCCAGAACACCAAAATACACATAAAATACTAAATATTTATAAATACACATTCATATATAAGAAGTAATAATTTAAAGCATATAAAGAGAGCGAGGGAGATGGAGATTTTAACCCGAATAAGGGAACGCATTCATGCTAGGCATTAAAAACGCCATTTACACCAATAAAACGACTATTATAACAGACTTCGGATCATTTCTAATTCGTTCGAATGAAAGGAAACAAATCCACGTGCGTCTGTCTTTTTTTACCCCCCCCCCCCCATCTCTCTCTCTATCCGTTTGCGCAATATGTCCGTTCAGCCCACATCCACACCCAGAAGAACAGGATGATGAAACCTCACACATCAGACACCTCACGTTAACATTGACTGCCACAATGATCCCATTCATTTCTCTTAATCCGCCTTTTTTTTATTTACTTTGTTATTTACTTTCTATACCAATTTAATTTGTATCTATTTCTAAATACATCCTTTAGGTCATGTGACTGCGGGTTCATATCATTGTATTTTTCCATCTCCTCCTCAGCTGAGGATCACTCGCCTCGGATTTGAAGGGCATCAATTAAAAAAAAATGGAAATAATAATAATAAAAAACCCCATGTATATAAATAAATAAAAAAATTAAAAAGGACCTTGATAACAATATATATTTTTTTACACACTAGAACATATACGGAGCAATATAATATACTAATAAGGAAATAGATAGGATATATATTTAAATAAATGATCTTACCTTTGAAAGCGGGTTTGGAGGGGGGAAAATGAATGAATAAAAAGAGAAAAATCCCTTTTGCGTGATTTTGTTCTGATGCGCAGGGTTTTTGAACCACTTCCTTTTATTTAAATTAGAATTGTATACGGTTATTTAATCAAATCATCCGAAAACCTACAAAATGAGATTGAAAGAAACTCAAGAATGGAATAAACAATAATAATAATAATAAATTATTATAAGCCTAGAATAAAAGAAAAGCCTCTTTAATAGGATGACCGGAGCTGTAAGTCCTACAGAAGCGTGGGCTCCAATAAGTACCGCAGCTACCGGCAGAGAGGTTTATATGGGCTGGTTGCATCAGCTTCAACACACGCGCGAACACACACACACACACACACACACACACACACACACACACACACACGCCTTGGAGGGGCGAGTCCTAATGACGTGGTTTTGTGTACAAACAATAGGGCACACATCACTAGGGTGAATACGGTGGCGAACAACCGCCACCATCCCCTACGCCTTTCCCCCATCCACAGCCCTACACCGAATCACCCATAACATTGAACTGCTTTGAAAGCAGAACTGATTATCCTGGTTTCATAGGAACCTTTCGAAGGGTATTGGATATGGAGATCTGTCCAAAAGTCAACCATGACATTTTGTCGTTTTTTTCGTGGAAATGTCTGATAAAAAAATGCATTCATTAGTTCTAAAAATCATTGTATATCATCTATATGTATATCATCTATATTATTCATTGCAATTATATATCTCGTAACCGAGGGGCACGATGGCTTAGTGGTTAGCACGTTCGCCTCACACCGCCAGGGTCCGGGTTCGATTCCCGTGTTGGCCATGTGTGTGTGTGGAGTTTGCATGTTCTTTTCCGTGCCTCAGGGGTTTTTTCTCTCTCCCCCCCAGGTCCAAAAACATGATTGTCACCTTGCAAAATTGTCCCTAGTGCATGAATGTGTGTGTGAATGTGAGTGTGTGTGTTCTGCGATGGGTTGGCATAAGGCATGTATCCTGCCTTAATGCCCATAGACGCCTGAGATAGGCACAGGCTTCCCGTGACCCGAGGAAAGATCGGATATAGCGGTAGAAGATGAATGAATGAATGAATGTAACCGAAGTGGAAGCTACATTATATGTATTTGTCTTTGTAAGGCATGTCAGAATGAGTGGTCTGAAAAAAGCTCTCTTGCACCAGGTGTGTGTGCAGGACATTTCTTAGAATCACACGCATCCATCCACTGAAAGGTTGACCAAATGTCATTCAAAACAGAATCTGAGAATTTGCGTCAGCCCTGTTGGCTTGCACAGTACAGCAACTGAGCAGGCAGTTCCTGAATTTGATGAGCTGCAAGCAGGAGAAAATGGGCAAGTGTGCGTGTCTGAGTCAATTGAACTACAGCTAAATTGTAAAATCTAGGAACCTAGATCAGATAATCTCCTGAACAGACTAACATTTAATGGCTAAAACCTAGTAACGTAGTCTATCCGGTGAAGCCGTGACAGGATCATCTGCAATCAATGTTCTAAAGTGAAAATGTAAAGCAGGCATGTCCAAAGTCCGGCATAGGGGGTCAAATGCGGCCAGTGTTAAAATTTCCCTTAACCCGCAGTCTCCGTCATAAAATCAGTAATATACGGCCTTAAAATATGAAAGTCATTTTAGTAAAAACTTGTTAAGATTTATTTGTTTTTTGAGTGAAGAAATTAAAAGTCTACCATTTGCAATAAAAAAAAAACATTAATTTGTTAATTTTGCATTTAATTTTAATGTTCAAGGAATGTCAGACTGAATGGCCGGCCCCAACATAGATTTACCTCACCAAATCTGGCCCTCTTTACAAAAAGTTTGGACACCCTGATCTAAAGTGTAGCACAAATATTCCCAGCTGCTTTTCATAGAAAAGGAAGTAGAACGAACCAGTGTATCACTTCTTGTTCTATATAGAAATGTGTAGAATCCCAGTGAACACTGTGAACATATATAAGAAATATGTTAAAGAACCGTTATCAGATGGTGACCTGGTGTCATGAAGCACATGTTCTTTTACATCATGGACTCTAACTATACAACCAAAACCAACTCAATATCTTTCCATTTACATGTAAAACACTATATGGCCACAATATAGTCATGTAACCTGATCATGACACACATGCAGATGTGTAGGATGTCCCTATGTGTAAGATTTGCCTTTACAGGAACAAGACATGCCCAACATAACTCAGCATGACACGGCCCAAAGTAAAAACACAAACAAACAATTTACGTGCATTTATTTTTTAACAAGACGTCCATCCGTTAACCAGCTACAATCTACTTATTTAGAAGGACAGGAGCCTCATCAATCAGAGTCTCTTAAACACTGGTGCAATTTTTAAACGTCCAATGTTTATTTACTTACGCAAGACTATTTAGTAGTGCGCAGTTGTACAAAGTCAGTGCTTGTCATCCCAACACTCTTGCAGCCAAATGGAAAAATCCTCATAGCCACGATTCAAAACTGAATGGAACAAAATTGACGCATAAGCTTGTTATAAACGTTGGAAAATGGGAACTGCTTTTTATTAATGCCCCCGGATTTGGAAACAGAGGTTCCACAAGTCATCCGAAGTGTTTTGAGACTAGTTTTGTGCATAAGGGAATTTGGCAGACACCCTTATCCAGAGCTACTCACAACTGAGTAAGTGAGTGTTAATGGCCTTGCTTAAGGGCCCATAAGTGGCAGCTTGTCGGTGGGATTTCAACCTGGTAAAGAGTCCTTATGCCTAATTCCTTTACCAATGAGCTACCACCTCCCTATGGAATCGGTGTGCCATCTAACAGATGGCGGCACAAGGCTTTACGCACAATCACAAGGAGCACCGACCTTCACAAGTCCATGTGTACATCGGGAGCTGTGCAACCAGTGCTATTCTAACCTTTGTGCACCCTTTCACCAAGCTCTCCTCACACATGAAACAACATCTCACTTCCGCACCTACCCGCATCGCCAGTCTCCTCTTCCTGAAGATGTAGATCCAGCCCAAAGGTTACCATTTTGACACAACTGCTCAGGCCCAGAAGGTGCTTGACACGTTTTGAAAGACTTCCATGACACATACCATAAGTGGCAGGAACGCCATTTCTGTGCAAGTGGACTATTTTGAAGGTGTGTTAATGTAGATAAGTAGGAGCTAGTTTCAAAATCTTTGATACCCCCTCGTAGACTCGAATGAAAATATACTAACACAATGCGGGTATAGATAGTGTCCCAAGTGCAGTAGTTCAGGTTTCATCTGTTTTTGCTTTCCTCGGTCATATCATTTGCATGAGTGCCTCCAGACAGAGGCTCATCATCACTTATCGAGTGGCCCAAATCCATCCTGCTGAACGTTGTGGGCAATCGAGGGGGAACCCGGTCCGTCTCGCATTATCCCCGGCTTAAGGGCTAGCGCTGGCTTTCACGCCGTGCCTCGGTTCTTTAGCCATCCTAGGCCGCATGGCTCAGAGGACAATAGAAAAATCGACGAGGGAATGTCTGACTTATTGGACCAGGCCTCAGGCCCCAGGATGCACAATGATTCCATAGGTACACTTAGATCAACACACATTTTTCTTGCACTGTGTGTGTGAATGAAAACAGAATAAACGATTGACTCTGAATGTATAGGTAAAATTCTGAGAGGGTTTTCAAGCATGGGCTGTCCAGACGAGACCCATTTTAAAGTTGTGGAACAACTGCAAATCATGTTAGTTCCTGTTTTCATGGTTCTTTCCCTTATCGACTGCTGATTATTTCTCTAGAAATACTTAAGACAGAAAAAAAATGCAAATTCATGTGTGACAGATTAGTCACAAAAAAAAACAGGTTTTACTTGCCACATATCCACTAGTGCACTACTGGGGTTGGAGCACAGGACCAGTCAGGGTAAAAACAAACAAACAAACAAACCAGGAAACACTTAGCACCTAAGTTTTCAACTTTCTCTTCTCTCCTGCACGCATCGACACTTTACACTGGACAATATCAGAGTTACACTGGACAAACACCTGCACAATGTCACTTTAAAACAAGGACGTATATTGCACAAATTGCACATTTGCATACACTGACACTCGAACACTGCCAGATCTGCCAGCCATTATCCTTCTTACTGAATTCCTATTTCATATTTAATTCCTATTTCTTTTACACACACTATTTTTATTTTATTTATTTTTTCTTTCCATTCATTCATTCATTCATCTTCTACCGCTATATACAGGGAGTCTGTGCCTATCTCAGACGTCTATGGGCATTAAGGCAGGATACACTCTGGATGGAATGCCAACCCATCGCAGGACACACACACACACTCACACACACACATTCATACACTAGGGACAATTTTCCAAGGTGCCAATGAACCTACCGTGCATGTTTTTGGACCGGGGGGAAACGGGAGAACCCGGAGAAAAAAACCCTGAGGCATGCAGAGAACATGCAAACTCCACACACACACATGGCTGAGACGGGAATCGAACCCGGAGCCTGGCGGTGTAAGGCGAACGTGCTAACCACTAAAGCCACCGTGCCCCTTTATTTATAATCATATAAAAAAATAATTATATGTATCAACTGGCATTGGAGGAATACATACATTAAACTGGCTGTGTTCCCTCTGTTTGATGCGATTTCATGACAATCGCCTATAAGGGGTTAAGTGACTCTGCTGCGACACATAGTTCCTTATTTAAGCCTTGTGTGGCATAACTGATATTTGCTGACAAGAGCATAAAGTACTAGGCAAAGGGGGTGATTCGGGGCAAGTAGGGGCAGAATAGCTAATGGTTTCAAGTGTCGACGATGTAAAAAAAAAAGTGAAACCGGATTGCGTAGCATTGGAAATGAAAAAGAAAAGAAAACGAAGCAACTCTGTATACTTAATCATTCCTCCAGTCCAGAGGTCAGGGAAGAGTGGGAATCTCCACCCCGTCTCCCACTGCGCTGGACAGAGGGAATCTCATCTCACCCCTGGCTTTGAGCCTGATCTCTTATAAGGTTCTTTTTTTTTTCTTTTTCTTTTTAATACCACCACACAATGGAAACATGTACACTGTGAAGCTCTGACCTGGGCCATGGGAACCTTACATTAATACACTAAATTAAATACACACCCAGGGTATTTCTGCGTAATCCTTGCTGCATGTTAACATAATCCGTCTCTAAATAAAATATTGAAAAAAAAAAATCCAGGTCTTGGGCTGAGAAGGGATACAATTTTATATATGAAATTAATCATGTAAACAAAAATAACAAAAAATGAAATAAAATAAACCGCTTTACTATTGTCATTTTTGATATATTGATCTGTGAAATTCTGTGTCTGTAATATGGACACATTTTGTCGTTTCAGTGTGATGTGATCCATGTGAAGACCAAAATCCTGCATCACACACTGTCTGCATTACCTTAATTCCATGCTTAATTTGTTACAATAGTGCTTTTTCACTTTATTTATTTCACATAAGATATCTTTACACCTGGAAGGTTTGGAAGGTTCATTTAATATGCAAAACCATTAGATCCTTGTGCCACATGAGAGATGTGATATGACACTTTGAATACACACACAGCATATCTACCAGATACGTTGGTGTGATATATGTCTCTAACCGGTTTTCACGATCAGTAAACGGTGTGACTGTGAAATCCAGTAGGCTACTGTGACACTCTCAAATACACGCTTTGAACGTTTTCCTGCACGCATAAGCCGGTCTACACCCAGCAAAAGGCTATAATGATGGGTTATCTGTCATAAACGCTCCATCTAAAGGGCTAAACGCGGAGCCGGTGGGAACAAGACTCGGGCATGGGCGCATTTTAAAACGCAGCTTTAAGGTCTAATCCACTTACTGGTGGGAAAGTAGTTTTAGTGCCACATTCCAGGAACCGTGGACACATGAAGAGATCAGGGCGAGGGGCGACGAGGCCACTCCCACAAATCTTCTTCAAAATTTTCCAATAAAGTGATGTATACTGAGTGGGCGATTGAACCCGCTGACTTTCTGCCGGGATCAGGACGGAGAGGCATGGGAGTGAGGAGGTACACTGCAGCAGGATTAATGTGGATCAGTTCAAGGTAGAAAAATACACTAGGCCTCCCAGACTGGAACACATTGGACACACTGTCACATGGGTCATTCCGACTAGAAGGTATATTTAAGGAGTGCAAAATGACACTTTTTACGCATCATTAAAGTATAATTGTTGTTTTTTAGCAGATCAAAATAAATAACGTGGAAGTACAGACCGAGTTACGAAGTTGTTCTTGCATGGCCTGCATGCTTCTGGCTTAATCTAGAACGATCAGTGGCGCTAACAGTGGCTTCATTTCCTGTAAAAGGAAATTACATCACTGCCGCCACACAGACGCTGCCGGACTCAGGAACGAAATATTAACATTCCATTAAAATTCCTTTGGATTCCTGGAATGTCGGTACATCATAATGATGCTTTAATGCTCTGTGTGTGTGTGTGTGGGTGGGTGTTGGGGGGGTACGTGAGATTTATCTAAGTAAATATTAGAATAGAATATATTATTGTTGTCCATGCAGCAGCAAAAGTCTATAGTGTACTATGTAATAGCTCTTTGTATTAATAACCCAAATGTCTATATTTAACCAGCTTCTATACACATTCATCTTTTCCTAACTTTGGACAAACCCTAAATCAGATGAGATCAGATAAGAGATGAGAGAGGAAGTAAACAAAAGAATGACAAACGGACAGGAAACTGTAGTCATATGCTCAACACTCATGGGGGATATATAAATACAAAATGGAGAAGTTTCAACAAAAGTGTTTTAGAATATAATAAACAAATCAATAGTAGCGTTATTATAAATATATAATACATGTGCCAAATCAAACATGCGAATCACAACCGATGTTGCGATCCCTAACGGGAACAGCCCGAAGAGATGGATCATAAATGTATAATATATAAAAATGAATAACCATTTTAAATTATTCGCTGAATATCCACAAAGAATTCAATAAGTGTAAATATCTTGTCATATTTTTTTAACCAGTATACACTTTTACAACCAAAATATTTATTAGACCTTTTTTTTCCCGGAATTCCTTTTCCCATTTTGCTGTAATTGTATTAATTCCACAAGTGCAGCATAATGTCCCCGTACTTAAGACATCATTGGCTTGTTATTATTTTTCAAAGACAAAAGGGTTCTTTAATAATACACCACACCCCCATGGGGACCTTTTCCACAGTACACACCGTCTGCAGGTGATGTCTCTTGTTCTGTTCCGGAGTCTGTGAAATACGAATATGTCAAGTCACTTCACTGTTACTTGAACATTCTGCTCGTGGAAGTCGAAAGTGATTAATGGACAGTATTAATGGACAGTATTTGGTTATATTAAACATACACAAAGCCCCGTGACCTTTGGGATAAACTAGTACTCTGATTGAAGCCTCCTCACTCTACTCCTCGCATAGCTGAATGATCACTAATCCACACAAAATCTAAGAGAAAGTTCCTCCACAGAAGTGGAAAAGGAGAACTATATATGGAATAAGGCATTCAAGAGGCTGGACAGGCATGCTTTTGGCCAGATCGATTTATGATGCTCTCTCTGGGTGAGGTTCTGATGGGAAACCTTGAGTTCTCGCATCCATGTAAACAATTCCAGCACACCATCATAAGTCTTATGGAGGACTCAATGCATCAGAGCCATTTTGCTGGGAAACATACGCAAGCAAGGTGGTAGTTTATTGCTTATTGGTGGTAGCTTATTGGTTAAAGCATTCGACCTTGCATCTGAAGGTCAGGTTACCACTTATGGGCCCCTAGGAAAGGCGTTTAACTGCGTTTAACTGTACGAATACGATTCCGCCGAATGTCTCATTTGTAGAAATGGACCAACCCTACTAGATCCATTCAGAGACTTTCGCTTTACTAGACTAAAAGAAGAATGCCTTTTCTTTCTTTCTGTATTTCATACTACATATCCTACAGCATTACATATATGGATCTCCGAGATGAACAAACTAGCAGATGAAAATGGAAAGGTGAAAGACTGCGATGTCGGGTCCTTCCAAACGCACTCATGATCACTGAACCCTGGCCTGGCCCTCAATCCATCCTGCACATTGGACGGCCGGAGATCATCCAGACAGTTACATAACAGTGCTTTAATATAACAGCCGTACTCGCACACCATGTAATCCCTCGCACATTGACAACAAGGGAACTGTAATAAATGGACATTGGGTGTTGAGGGTTAGGACAGGTTCCTTTGTGAGACCGGTTTCTCTCAAGATTTCTTCCTCATGCCATCTCACCAAAAACATAAACCCAGATATGGTTTTGTTTTTAACTATATTCAATCTAAAATATTGGGGTTTGCATGTTCTCCCCTTGCCTCAGGGAGTTTTTCTCCGGTTTCTCCGGTTTCCTCCCGGTCCAAAAACATGCACAATAGGTTGGCTGGCACATTGGAAAATTGTTCCTATTGTATGAATGTGTTGGCACCCCATACAAGGTGTATGCGACCCGAGGGAAGATCGGATAAAGCGGCAGAAGATGAATGAATGATCTAATTATATTATTAATTATATTATTAATAAATAAATTAATAATAAATATTTTTTTTTTCAAGATCTATTCAAGAATATTTAGGCTATTATATAAAATAATATATTTAATATTTTAAAAAATAAACTGGTGCAAGTTTATAATCTTCTGATGAGCATTATAAATTTTTTTAAGTTTATAATATATGAAAATAACACATACATTGCATGTATTTAATGAGTATTAAATATCTTTAAAATACTGTCCAATAAACATATAGGAAACAAAAAGAACAATAAATATATAGCAAATAGACAAAAAGATATCTAAAGCAATTACATATTGCAATATGCAATTAACAAAAATGTTAATATCTATAATATCAATACAGTCATTGCATAAAATGTGTATAGCATGTTTAACAATGGACATTGCCTCGAAGCAGCTTTCAGAGATAAAATAGTTATAAAATTGTAAATTATAATATTGTATAATTCACCTTCTCATTAAATGTTGGTTTATATTTCCTTATTAATGACAAAAAAATCGCAAAAATATCTTTTATAATGTCTGCAAACAAGTGATATAGACTTTGTTTATGATACTGTAAATGATAGATAAACTTTCTCTCTCAAACAATGATATTAGGCACAGGCTCCAGTTAACTCCGCAGGTAAAAGTAACAATGAACAGATGACTGATATGATCAGTGGTGGATAACAAATTACATTATAAATTATGGTAATAAATTACATTTAATTTGGTAGCTAAGTAGCCAACATCTCTTTTCTGAGACTTTTCTGAGGCTTCACTACATTTCAACTGTAGTGGTTCCTTTTTATTAAAATGTGGATAAAAAGTTTCCTGCACAAATCAAGAAACCAATCAGGGTAGAGAGCGCCCTGTTTTGTACTTGTTTTGATTGCCGCTCGGGTGTATCTACTTAACGCCAGCATACAGTCCAGCAATAAGAACATTTTGAGACATTTAAATGACAAAAGAACCTCCTGACTGTAAACTGCCACGAAAGCTTTAGCATTATTTTCTCGATTTCTTTGAGGAGGTGAAAAGAGGTTTTAGCCTCATGATAATTTGAAGAGATATCAATCATTCATTTATTCATTCATTCATCTTCTACCGCTATATCCGATCTTCCCTCGGGTCACGGCGAGCCTGTGCCTATCTTAGGCGTCTATGGGCATTAAGGCAGGATACACCCTGGATGGAATGCCAACCCATCGCAGGGCACACACACACACTGACTCACACACATTCATTCACTAGGGACAATTTTCCAAGGTGCCAATCAAGTGCATGTTTTTGGACCGGGAGGAAACCGGAGAACCAGGAGAAAAACCCCCTGAGGCACGAGGAGAACATGCACAAACTCCACACACACATGGCCGGGACGGGAATCGAACCCGGACCCTGGCGGTGTGAGGCGAACATACTAACCAGTAAGCCACCATGCCCCTATAGATATCAATCACTGCTTCATTAAATTTCATATTCACTTGAACTTCATTTCTGCAAAGAAAACTAACTCTTTCTTAGTAATTTTCACAAAAAGAAATCTTTCGTATGTATGCAGACCATCAATATGAACATGATAAGGGAGATTAGTCAATAGCTATTAAAATCCCTATTAAAAAGATTAGCTTTTTAAAATAGAGCCGAGAAACATAAACTTGTATAGGCGTTCCGAATTGATTATGTATTTCAATGTATTTCAGTGATTTCCGTATTAATTAAGCCGATCTAATTAATCATATGTGAAGTCCGCTGTATATTTAATTGGCATTCGGTTCACTGTTTGAAGCAAGGTTACTCAGGGTGATTCAACATGATGTGAATGTTCCAGACCTGATGAGTTAATTATTGGTAGCATGTGATACGCCACGTCACTACACTGCTATTGTGAAACATGACTCGCTGGTTGATGTCTGAGCCATACCTTTCTTTCTTTCTTCCTTTCTTTTAATCTATTCATCATTTCTATTTCTGAATATTGTTTACGAATGAACAAAACTTTACGACGCAGACGCTCACGTTCGTTTTATGAGGTTCTGCCTTGCAACCATCCTGACGGTTATTGTATGCAACTGCTTCCTGTTTGTGTTATTCAGTAGAACTCTTTATAATGCCTTGCATGACGGAGAATTCTTCCTGAGTTCATATGCTTGCTTTGTTTTTGGTTTTGTTTTTTCTTTCTATTTTTTACAATCAGAGAGGGATTTTTTAAATATTTTTTTGACCTGTGACCTATGCATGCCTGGTTAAATTGTTCCTGCAATTTTACATAAAAGCCAGGAAAGCATTAATCAAAGCACAAGTCGGGGGAAATGTATAAAAAATGTCTCATGCATTGCTTAAGAATAATAATAATCTCAAAAATCTTTGAGAAAGTTTAAAAGTGAGTTGAGAGTTGAGTTTTTCAGTGAGTCTTTAGTTTAAAACTGCATATTTAGTATATATACATAGTAAAATATTTACTATGCATTGAAAAATTGTTCTCCTAACTAAAGCGGCGTTTATTTTCTGTTCATATGAAGCTGGTGGCAGTGACATTTTTTGGCCTTGAAATGTCTCTAAGTAAACAGCGATTTGTAAATACGACGAGTCCCGGTGTGTGAGACAGAAACCTCACCAAAGCAGTACAATATAATATGGATTCATGTTCTTCTGGGTGAGCGGTTTGGTGAACACACACCTCCACAGTGTCAGGCACGGCCTCCACGTGACGCAATCGCTGACCTTCCTTCGTCACTTATCAGTGTCAACAGGATCCAGTGCCAATACCGACAATACTGTGGGTTTCTAAGTAGAGGCGATAATGATGAGGGTTACAGTGCGGGGAAGCAATTATTTTTAATGGGTTACAATCGTTCAAGCAGAACGACTCAATCATGTGCAATTATGCTTTTCCACATATAAGAACACTCCTTAAACATGAGATGGGTTCGGAGATTTGAATTTCTACCTGGAAATGAAATGGAATCATTTGTGCATGCCATTTTAAATAGGATGTATTGAATTTGATATTTAAAGGTGCAGTTTATGAACAACTGCTTCAGTCAAACAAAGGGAAGGATAGCTGATTCAGCATCCCACAGACCCCAAACTCTGGGTTTGAATAGAGACAGTTTTGGGTGTGTGGCGTCATCATTCATTTTTTGTTGTCTCTTGTTACTATCATTATTTTTACTCTAAGGTTTAGGACAGGAGTCAGTTACTTTTTTGCTACGCAATAGGAATTTAGTTTTTGATTTTATGTTTTGGTTGTTCGACTGTTGTTGGTTCAACTTGGAAAAATGTACATCATGGTGTAACCGGTCACTCCCCTGTAGGAGGATTGTGTACAATTCATCTTTAACATTTATTTATTAACATTAGGTTCATAACATGGGGCACGGTGGCGTAGTGGTTAGCACGTTCGCCTCACACCGCCAGGATCCGGGTTCGATTCCCGTCTCGGCCATGTGTGTGTGGAGTTTGCATGTTCTCCCCGTGCCTCCCCGTGGGTTCTCCGGTTTCCTCCTCCGGTCCAAAAACATGCATGGTAGGTTGATTGGCACCTTGGAAAATTGTCCCTAGTGTATGAATGTGTGTGTGAATGTGAGTGTGTGTGCCCTGCGATGGGTTGGCATTCCATCGAGGGTGTATCCTGCCTTAATGCCCATAGACGCCTGAGATAGGCACAGGCTCCCCGTGACCCGAGAAGATCGGATATAGCGGTAGAAGATGAATGAATGAATGAAGGTTCATAACATGTAATATCAACAGATGTGGAAATCCAGTTTAAAGAAAAAAGGTCCTGTCTTATTGCAAACATAAACAAGTAGATGTAGAAGTAGAAGTAGAAGAGGGAGGATCCAAATGCAGGACGTAAGCAGGAGTGTACAGTTTCTTATAGGTCTTTAATATGATTAGGGAGTAACAAATGGCAGTTAGGAGGAAAACAAATCATCGAAGACAAAAAAAGTCTCAAGAGCAATAACAAAATAGTAAAAATAATCAAAGAATTCCAAAGAGGAGCAAAGTAGTTCCAAAAAATAGGAGAAAAATGAACCAGGGATGATTGATGACCTTGGAAATGGGAAAAGCTCCCATGAAGCCTGGGGCAAGTTTTATGTAAGGCGACTTTGAGTGAATGGGTCTCGGGTGGATAACCAGACATTCTGGCCTATGTGGCACTGGGGCACAGGACAGCATTTCTGGTTAGCCCAGCAGACGTAATTGTGGGATGATATGAGTTGGGTAGGCTCAGAAGCCTCAGCTTCCTGGTTGGAACACAAAGGAGACTGGTAACCATAGGTGATCTGGAAGGGTGAGAGGCCAATGTCAGAGTTGGGCAAGGAGTTCTGGGAATATTTCAACCAAAGAAGTTTGTACGACCAAGTGGAAGCATCTCTGGAGCAGAGTATATGGAGCCCAGTTTTCAATTCTCTCAGCCTGACCGTTGGTCTGTGGGTGGAAGCCAGAGGATAAGATGACAGAGATTCCCAGAACATCTCTATAGGATGACAATAGGATAACAAAATTCCCTTCAGAAGTTATCTGTGAACTGGGGTTCCCAGTTGGACACAACATATTTGGTAATGGGAATGAAGTGCGACCTGTTGGAAAAGCAGTCAACAATGGTGAGAATGGTGGTATGACCAGCCGAGGGAGGGAGGCCAGTGACAAAGTCTAGTGCAATATGAGACCAGGGACATTGAGGAATAGGGAGAGGGTAGAGCAGCCCAGCATTTTGGTCTTTGGGGTTCTTGTGTTGAGCACAGTTGTGGCAGGCACAAAGTCATGTGTGTCCTTCCGAGCAGTGGGCCACCAGAAACGCTGTTTAAGCAGGGCTAGGCTATGAAGAAGGCCAAGGTAGCAGCCTGGGGAGTTGTGGCACCAATGGAGCACCTGGGAGCACAGCTGATCAACCAATGACAGCATGTTTCTAGGGCCAGCTTGACCGCCAGGAGCTCCCTCTGGATATCACAAGCATCCCACTGGGACAGGATGGCACCCACCCCGAGATCAGATGTGTTAATGTTCACGATGAATTGGTAATCTGGGTTCGGGCATTATCAGGATGGGGGAAGACGTGAAAAGGTATTTGAGCTTGGAGAAGTCTCATTCCACCTCAGAATCCTACCGGAAGGGTCAGAGAATGAGGTAAGCTGGTGAAGGGGGCATCAATTGATCTATAATTACATATGAACCGCCTGTAAAAGTTATCAAATCCCAGGAACCTTTGTAGCTGTTTGCAGGAGTCAGGGTGAGGCCTTGGGAGTGGGTTGGTGTTGGGACCAGAAGAAAATGAGGATGTTGTAGGTAAACAAGGTAAACAAATACATAACGTTTCAGAATCCATAAGATGGGCCTGAAATATGGCAGCGGCATTGGTTAGGTTGAACCACATCATCAAGTATTCATAATGTCCAGATGGGGTATTAAAAGTAATCTTAAATTCATCCCCCCACTTCAAATTCATCATCACCATGTGAACAAGGTGGTAGGCATTTCTCAGATCCAACTTGAAGTTGGTGACGATGGTGGCCATATGTGGAGGACATAAGAGGCAGGGAGGTAGTGATTCTTGACAATAATGGCATTGAGGCCACGATAGTCTATACATGGACGGAGTATCTTATCTTTCTTTTTCACAAAGAATAACCCTGCCCCAGGTGGAGAGGAGGATGAGCAAATGGCTTCCAGCAGAGCGAGATGCCTGGATATAATTCATGGCTTCCGACTCGGACTCTGACAGGTGGTATAGGCATCTATAAGGCGGGGAGGCACCAGGCAGCAGGTCTATGACCCAGTCATAAGGCTGATGTGGCAACAGAGAAGAAGTTTGATCTTCTTCTGATCCATAAGCTACCCTCACATGCTCAGTGGTAAAGGAAGAAGGATGGATGGAAAAGATCAGGCTGAGCAGTATGAGGAAAGATCAGAGATCAGGTTCTCCAGACAACCGGGCCAGAGGAACAAGGTGTAGCTCCCTAGGGTGACAGCTCTTGGCCTTGGTTGAGTCAAGGAGCTAGCTCATCGGTGGCACCCTCATCGGAAACCTGAAGCGGAGCGGGCGAAACCTGAACAGAGTGGCAAATCAGTGGCATCTGCATTGCTGCTGAACACTCAAATCAGGTAGAACAGCCTGAGTTCCATCATGAGGGAGGCCAACTCCTGGAGCTGACGCTCCCTGGAAGTGCTAGATCATGGCCACCTACCAAGGAAAGTGCACTTTGTGCAAAGTGCAATGCACTCAAATCCAGTGATAATACACTCAAGGCATGACTGGAGTAAGATTCATAAACTATGCAAGACATCACATTCCTGTCACAAGGAAAAAACAAGACATTTCATAGGTAAAACTGGGGTGTTTTGGAAAGATTAAAGGGGTAACTATGATTGGTGATCTATATGACAACGAACTACTCATGTCATATTCAGAATTGGTGAAGAAATACAACAAGACAATTTTTGGCGGTATCTACAGATCAGACACCATGTCAAGAATAATTCTCCTGTGATTTCCTGTGATAACCCTGTGGCTGCTTATTTTAAATTACCACATAAAGCTCAGAACATTTTCACGTTATAAGATAATGCTTGTAGCTGCAGATACTTGTAACAACCTGAAGTCATTATGGTAGAAGACTCTGGCAATAAGTAAATCCTCCAATAGCCTATATAATGTGGGTAAGAATGCTAGGGTAGCTAGAAGGAAATCCATTCATTATAAAATAGTACATAGATATTATTATATACCATCTAGACTTTACAGGATGAGAATAGATGACAATACTCTATGCTGGAAATGTTCAGGCATAGAATTTTGAGTTTACTGAATAAATCAGTGCTACCCAAAAATAACAAATACATGCATTTACCCTTATTAAGTTTGGTTGTAGCACAGCCTTCAGGATGATCTTATGCAACTGGAAATGCCCCAAAACCCCTGATCTAAAAGATTGATTGAAACTGCATCAGATGAGAGCAGATGTTGGGATATTGCAAAATGAGGGAGAAATGTAAAAGATGTGGGATAATGTTTGGCAAAACATATAAGATTGGTGTGATAAGAAGGGCAACTGTTTAACAACTGTTTGATTTCCATGTACTATTATTATTATTATTATTATTATTATATATTATTATTAATTTTTAGTGACCAGTGGTTGAATATAAAATTAAAACTGAAAAGATATTGCATACAGTGATGTTTTGATTGTTGATAATAAAAAGTAAAAAAAAAAAAAAAAAAAAAAAAAAAAAAAAAAATATATATATATATATATATATATATATATATATATATATATATAGATCTATATATATATATATATATATATATATAGTAATGCGCATAGTTTTTGTGATCTATTCAATTCAACTCATTTTTATTTGTAGAGCACTTTTAACAATGAACTTGATCTCAATTCTCCATACTGAACCTCTTTAACCAATGAACAATATATTTACAAAGGAATTGACTATTTATGATTCAAACCAGCAAATATATTCACTTCATTTGACATCCATATCCACACTGATGTCAAATTTGGTAGCCAATGCAATATGTGTTTTCAAACAGTTTCTTAATCCCCAAACATATCCACTATAAGCTATTTAAGTCATGTCTAACATTGTAAGTAGTGCTGTGGTTTATTGTCTTATCCATCCATGCTTATATTGAATCCATTTCGGTTTAGTTTGTGGGGTTATTTCATAGCATTAGTTCTTGTCATTGAAACATTAATTAAAAGTAATACAATTTTGATTGAGAGCTTTGCCCTGTGACTTTGATCGTTATCAATAAACGTCACTAAACCATTTCCAACTGGCAGCCATACGAGGTGGTATCAAAAAGTTTCTAGTCTAGCTCTGTTTACAAGAAAATATTTTATTTATCTATGTTTACACACTTTCAACTTCAAAGTAGTCCGCTAGCACAGCATTCTGGTAAGTGTCTGTGTAGTCTTCTTTCTTAAGCACACCAAAGATCTTCCGTGATTCTTGCTGGATCTCCATAATGGTATCAGAACGGCTACCTTTGAGCTGCATCATTGACGAACAGTTGAAAATCTATCTGCTGTGTATACAGATGGATGCGGATATGTTATCATGTGGATTGTTCTCCAAGGATCATCATGCACGAGTTGCCGAATGGTTTTTACATTAGTGTGATGGGGTGGGGGTGAAGGGGTGCTCTTTGAAGGTTCTTCATGATCTCTCAGTGATGTTCTTCCACTCTTAAAGCGTGTGTGGAGCTCAAAACACCTCAAATGACTTATTAGAACATCGCTGTATGGCAAGCGTACATCATGTCAAATATCGCTGTGGCAGATTTGCCCAATTTCACTGAATTTCTCCTACATTCTCCAGAACGTAAAAATTCTGCGCTGTTTGCCAATGATGAATAAATTTTTTTTTTTTAAAAAGGTACCAAATTATTAATTCAAAACAATTTGGTTGTGTGCATTTACATTTATGACAGATGCCTTTATATAGAGAAACTAACAACTAAGCAGTTAAAGATCATGGTCAAGCTTAATGGTGCTGGGATCTGAACTCATGACCTCCCATTCCAATGTCCAGTGCCTTCATCACTGAGCTCCCACTGAGTATTAAGGCAACATAACAAAGATTGTGACTATGAAAAAGATCCGTCTTTAACACTATACAACTATTTAAGTCTGTGATGTGTGAATGCTGTACTGCAGGTGATCCAATTTTCTGATATTTTGCGATATTTGCTTTATGTTTCCATGGTTTCAATTAAATATCAATGCTTTTTTTGAAGTCTGTATGAACAACCTGGTAATTCGAATCAAGAACTGAGGAACCATAAGTCAGAACTGAATGCATTTGGCCCTGAAACATTCCCCACCACACTTTTCTACATTTACTGTGGTACAAAGGCACTGAGTTCAGCAGTCCTCCAGAATGAAAGCTCCTTATTAACTGGCACAGCTGGGTTTTATTCTTCGATTACACTTGAAGTATACCATGAGAACTCTTAAGCTGCCGGGGTGTTTTCTTTTTTGTTTTTTTTTTATTTAGTTGATCCCAGGACTGATTGCTAAGAAATTCCTTGGTATTATTTCGGAATGGTGTGGAAAAACTTCAGGAGCCACAATATGTCTTTTGATAAATGTAGGAAAGGAAAGGCTCAGTAATATAATATTAACATACTATTTTTTTTATTGTTTTAAATCTTGTATGTGCATGTGTAGAAGACACCTGAATATTTAATTGATTTTACTGAATAATTGATTCTTAAACTGTCTTACACTGATTCTGGTTAAAATACTCTCTAGGAACAAATAATACCATGTCCGTATGTGTTTTCTCATAACTCTTCTTTAACAGTTGTGTAAAAGGCATGCAAGCATTAATATCATGTTTCAATTCTGGGAATTACTGATGTAGAGGAAAAGTCACAGGTCTAATTTATATATGTATAAATGGAAGACCTACAAAATGCACAGTTAGGGCCGATATTTGATCATCGGAATTGTGTGTTCTGAGGGATTCGGTTTCCATGGTCTGTTGATAGAACATCAACACCGAACCCCCTCACCTTCTCTCCGCATGGTCCCAAAGCAGCAGGCAGTGAGTGATGGGGTCAGTCTATCACGTGGCACAGTCAGAGCTCCGGATCGTAGAGTTCTCCTTTAACTGAGCTGATTTTAGCACAATGTTACATTTCCTGCATTTGTTTTTCGCCGCTGGGTAGAACATGCATGGGAACTGCTGCCGATAATTCACAGATTTGTATGCAAGCCAAAAAAACAACAACAAACACATTCATTCATTTGCATTCATTTCTTTTTATATTTTAGGGAAGATGAGTGCATGTCATGCCAACGTGACCACTTACACACTATTCGTTTCGACATATCACTAACGTGTCCTTTCTTTGTAGCAACAAAAACAGAGCGCTTCCTTGCTATCTTGCTTTTGACGTCAGTGAAACAGACTAGGCAGAAACATTTCTGTCTCATGAACATAAAAAAGAAAAATTTGAATGAGAAATATATATATATATATATATATATATATATATATATATAGAGAGAGAGAGAGAGAGAGAGAGAGAGAGATATAGTATACTATAGTAGATATATATATATATATATATATATATATATATATATATATATATATATATGATATATATGGCTATATAGATCTATATCTCTCTCTCTCTCTCTCTATAGCTATATCTCTCCTATATACTAGAGGAGAGTATATCTATATATATATATATATATATATAGTCTATATATATAATATATATATATATATATATATCTATATCTATATCTATATATATATGTATGTGTGTGTGTGTGTGTGTATGTACTGGTCAAATTAACATCTATATTAATGCTAGATGCAAGGTTTCCCAGCGGAACATGCCCGGAGTTGTGGGTTTTGTTTGGGTTAGTCCTTTGAACCAGTGGCAGGTTCTCACCACAACCACACCAGTCATCCAGACAACACAATTTGTCTCATGCCAGAATCACTCAGATCCTTACACTGCTACCAACACGTCACACCTTTTTTGTGATTACTACATACAATAGTCACAATGTATCATTAGGCTCAATGAGCCATTTTTAACAGAAGCATGGGATATTCATGTGATGAGTCGGGCACAGTTTAACAGAACGACTGAGCGGTGGTGATGGTTGTGGAAGAGCTCCAATCAGGAAACATAATTAAAAGAGGAAACCAAAAGATGCAGACAAGATTTAAGTACTGACACTGTCGGAGCCCCAAACAATAAATGGTAGTTTGTTCCTTCAATTTCTTTGAACAGCAACAGAATCTTTCAAGAGTCAAACATTAAAAGCTGTATATGTCATTAATAGTTATTTTACAATAAGATAATCCCCAATCCCCGTTTGCTAGTGAGTGCCTCAGAGCACAAGAAAAAAGAAAGATAGATGAAATATAAAAGAAAAATCTATGAAATATTCTATATCAAAAATACAAAAACGATGCTAAGGATCTAAGAACATTTTAGGTGGAAAGAGTAATAAAAGTGTAATACAATATTCTACTTAAGTACTGTTACTTCAATTATATTTTACTTAGGTACAAGTAAATGCCAAAATTGAAAATTAAGGGTGAGGGGGCGGAGGCTCAGTGGAAAGTCAGGGGTTCAAGCCCTGGAATCGCCAAGCTGCCACTATTGGGTCCTTGAGCAAGGCTCTAAAACCTTTGTGCTCCAAGTGTGCTGTATCATGACTGACCCTGTGCTATACCACCAGCTTCCAAACAAGCTGGGATATGAGAAGAAAGAATTTCAGTGAGATAAATAAAGGCTATTCTTCTTGTTCTAATAGCAAGGGGTGGAGTGGTGAGATTGTAAAAGGACAAGGAGATATAAATCTCAAACAATCATTGTGAGGAAGGAACATCATTCATTCATTCATTCATTCATTCATTCATTCATCTTCTACCGCTATATCCGCTATGGGCATTAAGGCAGGATACACCCCTGTATGGAATACCAACCCATTGCAGGGCACACACACACTCATATTCATACATACATTCACACACTAGGGACAATTTTCCAAAGTGCCAATCAACCTACCGTGCATGTTTTTGGACCAGGGGGAAACCGGAGAACCCGGAGAAAAACATGCAAACTCCACATACACATGGCCGAGACTGGAATCGAACCCAGCGTAGACAAGCCAGCGTACACTTTCCAGACAGTATTTCGCATTTAGGTGGGTGTCAGCATCACATTTCCTTAAATGTTGTAATCTTTCAACCAATCACTGTGGTACTTTCCAGGGTGTGATCTTGCCCGATATTTATTTATTTATTTATTTATTTTTCTATTACTCAGTAACATAAATGATTTAAACCATAGTTAAGTACAATACTTCGAACAAAAGTACAATTACACATACAGTTACACATAAATGTGTAAACTATTTTAAATGTGTAAACTATTTTCAAACAAACATACTTAAGTAAAACTACATATTTTAAAACATACACAAAAAACCCTTCTCAACTACAGTAATGTGAGTATATTTGTCAGTCTCCATTGAATAGGATACTGCAAATGAAGTAATATTGCACATTATATTATATTAACGTACATGGTATGTTACACTGGTACATGGTGTTTTGTGAAATGGTACATTGTGTTTATTAAGACGTAATTTCATATCTTTTGGTTCTAGTAAGGAATCTTGACTTGATCTTGATTAACTTATGTGCTTACTAGAAAATAAAGGACATTACAATAGTCCAGTCTAGAGGAAGCGCATGCACTATTTTTTTCTGCATTGCGTGGTGACGTTATATGCTTTATTTTAACAGTATTTCTGAGATAAGTTTCTCCTAAAGAATGGATGCAAACAAAGGGATTTTATTAACGGATTTGTAAAGATAATGAAACACTGCTGTGCTGTGCAATGGGTCATGACCTCCATGTGCTCCTAGTACCAGTACTTTTGTCTTGTCAGCATTAAGAAGAAGGAAGTTGATAAGCATTTTTTGTTGCGTTGCAAGAATATAACAGTGGAAATTCATACAAAGAACAAGTTTTCAAAGAACTGACATGAAGAAAAGAGAAATGGAAATCAAATCAGTATTAGGTGTGAACACCCATTACCTTCAAAAAAACAGCAATTCTTCTATGCACACAGTGTTTATGAAGGAACTCCGCTGGTTGTTTGTTCCATCTTGGAGAAGTAAACACAGATCTTCTGTGGATGGAGACGTTCTCACATCCTTCTGTCTCTTCATGGAATCCCACACACACTCCATGATGTTGAGATCAGGGCTCTGTGGGGGTCTTGCACATCACTTCCACTTCTTCATTCATTCGTTTTATACCGCTTTATCCAATCTTCCCTCGGATAGCGGGGAGTCTGTGCCTATCTCAGGCGTTTTGGGGCATAAAGGCAGGATACACCCTGTATGGTTTGCCAACCCATCGCAGAATGCACACACACTCACATTCACACACTAAGGACAATCTTCCAAGTGCATGTTTTTGGACTACATTTAGATCAAACAACAAAGGCAAAGACACGACCTGATCATAGACCCACAGTAGGTCTGCGGTTTTCTTTCTATGTAGGTAGAACTGACTTCGGGTGCTAATAAGTGTACGAATGTGTGTGCATGTGTTCAGTCTCTGGGTAAGTGGGTCTGTGGATTGTACATATTCGGTTGTGGCATCACACCGCAGAGTGACTGAGGTCTCACACACACACACACACACACAAACATACCTACTGTTTTTACCTGTCCTAGTTCTAAACCACACTAAGTCTGAGAATGTGTGCTATATGTGTCGAGGGCTAAAGATTATGTATACAGATAGTCAGAGTGAAACAGTAACTCACCCGTGTGGTAAGACAGAAGCCTGGTGAGATATTGTTTCAGGTTAAAGGTCTGTGTGTGAGATCAGTTTACCTGAAGAGCGTTGTGACTAATACTGTTTATTAGTCAGACTAGAACACAAAGTACCTGGAAGCTATAGAGTGTAGGGTTACACCATATACATGTGTAAGGCAAATAACCAACACTTTATAGATTTTTATCCACAAATAAATACTTTTATTTAGAACAATTTTAATGTATTAGTTAATAGTATCCCGTATTAGATACTTCCTAAGAAGCCATGCATAACAATATATATTTTTTTCCTTTTCTATTTATCATTTTCCCATAGTCTCAACATTACAAACATCATTTCCTCGCCCTCGCTATTTAATTATCTGGCTATTCGAGATGAGAGTATGTACTAGAACAATACTAGAATAATATAAGACCTGGTTAAAGTTTTACAAATACAGTTGTGTTGAAAATAATAGCAGTGTAGTGGGGCACGGTGGTTTAGTGGTCAGCACGTTCGCCTCACACTCCCAGGGTCCGGGTTCGATTCCCATCTCGGCCATGTGTGTGTGTGGAGTTTGCATGTTTTTCCCGTGCCTCAGGGGGTTTTTCTCCGGGTTCTCCGGTTTCCTCCAGGTCTAAAAACATGCACGCTAGGTTGATTGGCACCTTGGAAAATTGTCCCTAGTGTATGAATGTGTGTGTGTGTGTGTGTGTCCTGCAATAATGTCCTTAATGCCCATTGAGATAGGCACAAACTCCCCGTGACCCGAGGGAAGATCGGATATAGCGGTAGAAGATGAATGAAGGTATAATAGCAGTGTGTTAAAACAGATGCGTAAAGTTCAAATCCCTTAAGAATAACTTTTATTTAAATAAAAGAAAATGCGTTAGGGACACCGCCATTAACATTCTAGATCACAACATATGGAAAAATGATTAAATGTGTTATTACTTTACAGAAATGGAAGAAAAAAAGAATATTAGGCTGTTCAAAAGAATAGCGGTGAATGCTTGTTCAACTTTAGCTTTTTTGTAAATTGCTGAACTATTATTTAGTTGTAGAACTTCTGAGAAGTGCTTCACATCTGCGTTGCAGGGAGTCGCCCAACCGCAGATGACCTCACAACACATCATAATTCCTTTGCATTTCTTGGTCTTGCCTCAGAAACAGCATTTTTGATGTTTTATATTGTATTAATGGCCCTGTTTTGTGCTCTACACTTGGTTTGCTTACTGGTGTGTTTAGGGTTGTTGTCTTGTTAAAACACCCATTTCCAGGGCATTCCCTCTTCAGCATAAGGCAACATGATGTCTTTAAGTATTTAAACACCTGTACTCACCCTGAACCCTGCAATGCAATAAATAGGCCGAGACCATAGTATATGGTCTCCCCATATCATATCATCATGATATCTGTGGATACTGTTGAATAAATTCAGTGTTTGGAGGTCGTCTGGCAAACTGTCTGCAGCCCCTTTACCCAAAAAGAACAATCTTGCTTTCATCAGTCCACAAAATATTGCACCATGAAGACAGTGACACAAGCATCATGATATGGGGATCCTTCTGATCAGGGTTCAAGGTTCATTGCGAGTACATTTAAATACTTAAAGAGGTCATGTTGCCGAAGAGGGAATCCCTTTGAAATGGGTGTTTTAACAAGACAACAACCCTAAACACACCAGTAAGCAAACAGCACTTTTGTATGTTATGTCTGTTATTTTTTCCCACTTTCACGCATAAATATGTTATTTTCACGGCAGGGTTATTTTCGCCTTGTGCATGTCTATTGTTTCTTTTCCTTTTAGTTGATATTCTTGCTTTTCACAGTAGATTCTTAACAGTTTATTTGTATTTTTTAATATATAAAAGTATTTTTTTAATATATAAATACATTTATAAGACCATTTTGCAGGAGTCTTGCAAATAACCGTATTCTCACGCAACCTGCACACGCATGAATATATTCCCGCCCACACCGGCGTTCATCCATCAAATCTTGTCCCTGTGCCGCACTCAGTTGCGTTGTGTCCAGTGGGTCTCTAGAGCCGGTCTCTAGCATAGAACCCAACCCCTGGACCTTAATCCAATATTAAACTTGTGTGGTGACGTCAAAAATGCTGTTTCGGAGACAAAACCAAAAAATGTAAAGGAATTGTGTGTTGTGAGATCATCCTGGGCTGGAATACGTGTTCACAGGTGCTAGGGGTTGGTTGACACAGATGTGAAGCAGTTCTCAATGGCATTTGCATGTATTTAAATCAAGGTTATTACCTTTATATTAGCTTTACACACACTGCTATTATTTTGTACATCGATCCATCTCATTATTCCACTCTCCACTTCAGGTGGATGGTGCAATCAGTACAACGCCAAGACTCCACCATGTCAACATGACGCATGAATGCTTGTGCTCCCGTCTCACCTGTACTCAAATTAGCATTCGTACCCAGCCTCACCTTTCCTAGCATTGGGTCAATTTTGGTTTTTGCTGGTACAACCCTGGGGGCACGGTGGCGTAGTGGTTAGCACGTTCGCCTCACACCGCCAGGATCCGGGTTCGATTCCCGTCTCGGGAATGTGTGTGTGGAGTTTGCATGTTCTCCCCGTGCCTCAGGGGGTTTTTCCCCGGGTTCTCCGGTTTCCCCCGGTCCAAAAACATGCACGGTAGGTTGATTGGCACCTTGGAAAATTGTCCCTAGTGTATAAATGTGTGTGTGAATGTGTGTGTGCCCTGCGATGGGTTGGCAATTCCATCCAGGGTGTATCCTGCCTTAATGCCCATAGACGCCTGAGATAGGCACAGGCTCCCCGTGACCCGAGGAAGATCGGATAAAGCGGTAGAAGATGAATGAATGAATGGTACAACCCTTCCCTCACTCACAGTGTCTGTAATTTTGTTTTTGTTGCAACATCACAAGACAGCACAAGTCATTTTCTAGGTTTTTATTGTTATATTACATATTATTGAAACACCTTCGACGAAAGAAAGAAAAAACATGACAGTAAATACACGAATCATGTACGTTTGACCCACAGGAAGCAGAGGTGCTCCTCGCGGGTCAGATGGCACTCAGGTAGAACTTTTGGAGAGATGAGTAGAGCAGAGCTCTAGCTTTGGGATTTAGCTTCATCTGTTGAGGGGGTTCTTCTGGATCTTGAACTTTCTGCAATAACTTTCACTATCAGCAATAAATATGCAAAAAAAAAAATCGTTGAGGTATTCTAGGGGTGGGTAGGATTTGTATGAAACCCCTCCACAGATGAAGCTGGACTCCTCATTTAAAAAAAAATAACAAGAAAAAAAAACCTGAGGGAACGTCAAGGCACAGAGCTAAAGCCCATCCAGTACGACACTGCCATCAGACGCAACACAAATACAAACGTGCAAACGTCCTGGTTTTACAGTGAGCAAGGAGAATCAGTGTTGACCTGCGATTGTTACAGGTGGACTGGACCCTGCCCCATCACACACCAAGGCATTATAAGGTGTACAAAAAGTGTCCAAAAACAAAACAACGAATTACAGAAGAGCAAGAGATGATCTTCAGCCATATGTAATACAGCCATATCTATGCTTCTGTTCGGTTATGTACCATCAGGAACTGACAAATGAATAGCATAAAAAAAAATTAATATCCCCCCGCCCCCCTACATAAAAATTGCTAAGCAGAACACTAAATAATAGAAATACCCCCCCCTTCACAAAATTTACAAAGCAAGCTCATAGATCGAAGGAAAGATACGTCAACTAACAAATGAAACTAAAATACATACAATGATCAGCGAACACTTAAGAGGATCTCCACCCAGATCGCCTGGGGGAAACTCATGATGAAAGTGTAAAGTATAGCAAGATTATTTACAAAGAATATACAACTGTCAAAAAAGACCATGATCCAAAACATGCACAAAATATACCATTTCATTCGAAATATCTGTCTATGTCTAGGTAGATCAACAAACGATCTATAAATACTGTCCACTTTGGTGGGATAGGAACAACAATAACAATAAAAAAAAAAAAATGTAGATAAAAAATAATTTGGCACAAGAGAGAGTCACATCAGCAGTGTTTGATTTGTCTAATGGTCTCTGAACCCAACGAGAACACGACTTCACTCGGGCACGAATAACGAACCTGTACAGTGTTTAGTTATTATTATTTTTGCAAAACTTTATAAAACCAAATATTCAATTCAGTATATTTCGAATGATTGGGAAAACATGAGTGTCAAGATGTTCCCTGATTCATAGTATCGCACTACTAAACGTACGAGGCATTATCAAAAATGAGAAAGTAGTTTTGAAACATGCCAGTAGATGGCAGCACAGGGGATGCACGCGCAGTCATGAGGGGAACTGGACTTCAGCGTGACAAAACATGCCGTCCTGTGTGCATCGGGATTTGGTGTTAGTCTGACCACGTGCCAACCGTGTCACTGAGCTCTCCTCGCACGTGAAACAACGCAATCTCATATCCGCAACTCGCTCTAAACGATGGATTCGCCTCATGCAGACTTCGCCCTTTTTCCCGAAGCTGAAGATCCAGCTTTAAGCTTGTTGACACACGGTTACAAAATACCAACGTGTGAAGCGTCGTATTGATGTGCAAGGGGACTATTTTGATGATGCTGGTGTGTAAACAGATAATAAAAGTACTTTCTGGCACACAGAGGTAGTCCACCTCGTACGACTAATTCCAAACAGTGCGCATTTAACCAGGACTAGTATTAAACAGGTGCTCGGTAGTGTTCATAATGCGCTCTGATGCTCTGACTTTAAGCTCTCCAATTTCACCCAAAGCCATAAAAGGTCCGAGCCAGCCATCCTATTTTTGTGTCACGCTCTGCCTGTATGTTGGATTCTCAGCTGGAATGAAACCGGATGTTTAAGATTCACACTCGGCACTCGGGGGAGGAGATCGAATCATTGCATAGAGGGTGTACGTTGAAGGTTATTTGTTCGTAAACACAGTAAAATTTCGGCATGTGACTGTGTCCTGCCACGTTACTCAACGGAAAACAAGCACAACAGATTTAGTTTTTTTCGAATTTGTTCAGAGAGAAGAAAATAATTAAATGGAAGATTTCCCTTAAAACACAATGAAAGGCTAAAACACATTATACTATATATATATATATATATATATATATATAGATATATATATATATATATATATATATATATATATATTAAAAATACACACACACAGTACTGTGCAAAAGCTTAAGGCATGTGTGATGTAAATGCTGTAAATTAGATTTTGCATTTGTAAATTGACAAAAATGAACAATCATTATATTTCTGAAAGCATTCTTTGTGCCCAACATTTTTTCACATCTGCCTAAAACTTTTGCACAGTACTGTGTGTGTGTTTATATATATATATATATATATATATATATATAATGATTGATTGATAAAACACTAAAATGCTCTCTGATGTGGTGTGTACAATCATCGATTGATGCCAGTGGAAAAATGCCAGTGTAATGTGTTCGCCATTTTTTTTTCTTTTGCGCCCATCTGTGAACATACATAAAAAAATCATCAAACGCAAATCAAGTGCTTTTTATCCATCATTAGTACGACCTCCTGAAGCACCGTTCGTCTGCAGTGTCCAAAGCAGCCGGTTTACACTCTTCCCTCTTTCGCTCTCTCTTTACTTTCCCTCCACAGAGATGAACACTGACGCGACGAGGATGAAGATGTGGGATGTAAAGACAGAGAGAGTGAAAGAGGTCACGCTGACTGAATGTTGCAACGCTGTCATGCAGAGATGGAGGGAGTCTCCTGCAACGTGTGCCATGCTGTACATCGTATAACATGATAACCCTCAGTCTGCGTTTTTTTTTTTTGTGTGGCCAAGTTTAGTGGCCGCCTCCGGTTCCAGGAGGATTGTGGATCCAGTCGAGGATGATGAGGGACAAGCTGCCAATCATGAAGACGACGCCCACTACCAGGAAAACAAAAGCCTGCGGGGAGACAAATCAACATTTAGAGCAATTATCCAACAAACACCAATCTAATAGTATATACAAAGACAATACGATCATATTAGACATATGTACTATCCATGACCAATGCACTTTTATATAATCACCTTTCTGTGTACTGTGCTTTCACATGCACATTATTTCAGTTTATCTGTCTTTATTTCTCTTTCTTTCTCTTTCTCTTTCTCTCTCTCTCTCTCTCTCTCTCTCTCTCTCTCCTTTACCAGCTTGTACATATGCCAACATTTTACACTGATACTAATGTACTTTTACTTTAGATGCGGTATTTTGTTGCCATATACAGTAACTTGCCTGGAGATTGTGTAGTCTACCGATTGATCAAATACTAATTACTTCATTAAAGAGTAAAACTAAATATAGGAAATTAAATATAGGTCTGTTAAAAAGTGTGTCTTTTGGTTGAAAGATAACATTTTCATTTATTATTGAAACTGAAAACAAGAATCTCGGTGGAAACGAAACCTATTTAGTGCATTTAAAGGCCCTAATACATAAATAATATTTAAAAAAAAAATCTATTTACAATAACTGTTCATAAGTTTTTCCTTTGTGTTTTTGTTGGACATCCCAAAACGTATGTCAGGGTTTAAGCGGTAGTGCATCAGTATGGTCTATGGGGAAAAACGGCACTCCCAGTGTGGTTAAATTACTCAAGTTACTTGAGGAATGATTTCAGCTCTAAAATCTGACCTAAAACATACTAAAACATACTACAACTACATTATAGGGACAATGTTTCCTAGCTCAAGTGAAGGCAAAATTTCATCCTACCACATCCAAATGACATTTGATACAATTCTGTGCCGTTCTGTTTGAGGTGGAATTGCACCAGGCTAGAAGTGTCCATATACTTTTGGCTACACAGCGTAGCAGGTTTGTGATAATCGCACAGGCGAAATTCTACAATCCAGGCGAATTTACCGAGATTTTCTGGGTGGATCTGAACGGTATGCTCTTCACCAGACGCAGGTAGAAGGCAGCAGGTAGGATGAAGATCAGCATGGTGGCAGCAGACGAGCCTGTAGCAGCAGGAAAAAGGGAACATTTTTGATTCCAGGTTTGTAACATTTTTATCTTCATTATCATTAATGATCTCTATACACTCAAACTCTTGACCGTTAAAACACAACGCATCAAGTCAGAAGTTATTTGTTTTTTTTCCTCGCTTGCCTCTCCAATATCCGCTATATTTTCGAACGATTCAACCCTGTGACGCATGTCTATGGTGTAACGAAGGACTATACTGAACAAAATAGCGGTGTCCTAATGTCATGTTTGTGCAAGAACCTTTCCGCACCAGAGCAGAGCTAAGGGTAAATATATATACGTGCAGGTGATGATAATAATAACAGAGGCTATACATTTACAGTAATAATCATCATTCAGAAGAGACATACACTAGATGGGCAAAAGTTTAGGGACAACTGAGCAGTAGATTGTGTTTTTTTTTTAACATCCCATTCCGCACTTGCTCTTATAATAAGCTTCACTCCACTGGGAAGATGTTCCAACATATTAGAACTGGCAGAGATTGGTGCTCAAGAGTGTGTTAGTAAAATCAAGCGAGCAGGCCTGGGGTTAAATCGCAGCAGCAGGAGATCATCTCCATCTTCCAATTAAGTTGACCTCCATGGAGCATTGTTTGCTTGGTTCTAATAAATGGAAAATATCCCACCAAGAATCACATATGGGGTGGAAAGGGCAAGTGTTCCAATACTTTTGGCCTCTCAAACATACCCAAACTCTCTGACGTGAGGTAGATCGCGAGACGCTTGAAACTATATGTAAGATCTGAACATAAATAACAACAACTCTGACTGAGACCACCGTGAGCATTAATATCTATGTATCTAGCTAGCTAACCGATATTATTAGTATTGCACTACATTTTTGCATAGTAAGATGAACGTTAGCTAGCTGGTTTAATAAACACCGCAATGAATTCCAAAAGTACCAAACTCACTACACGTCGCTTACCTATGAAGCCGAAAATGTCTCTGATCGTTGGAACGAAGATGACGAGAAGGTTGTTGAAAGCCAAGATGGCGGCAGCAATGAGGATGTGTCGGATCCAGCTGAACTCGCGCCCGGCAAAGAGCAGCGTCGTGATAGAAGAGCGAATCTAAAACATATTCACATACAGATGAAGGTTAACATTTGGGCTCATTACAGTAGCGAGTCAGTGACCTTAGAAACAGTTCACTCTTAATAAAAATAAATAAGTAAATAAAAAAAAGTTTAAGATTTATCCTGGTATGAAGACAGGATATTGTGGGATTTGTGGCGCAATGAAAAGGAATTGAAAGCACATGTTGAAGTAAATACCAACGTTTTCATTACGGTGAAATTAAAGTGTGGGAAATGTTGATTGTAAGCTGTTCAATGCTTCTTTTATTACGTTTTTCATTTCGAACAGCAAAAAAAATCTTATTCAATTTATCACAACAATCGCTCCCTAATGCTGGGAGAAAAGAACACGTAGGCGATTGTGAGAAGTGCAATTCAAAATTGAATGCTATGCGCTTATTTACAGTAAACAAGCTTGTCAAACTTGTTCCAAAGAGCAATTGACAGACTAGTACATTTTCTTTCAATTTCAAAACCTAAATAATAAGCTGGAAAAACAGAATTCTCCCAGTTAGCATGAGGAGATCTGTGTTTTTAACTCGATAGCTAGCTCTGGCCCCTACTCCCAAGAAAAAAAAAAACAACCTAGGATTTGTTTCGAGTGAAGTTGAGTGGCTTTAATGTCACTTCCATACGCCATACACACCAAGTACAAGTGCCCAATGAAAGGAAACCTGCAGGGCCAGGCTGAACCCGTACCCGTACCCGTGTCCGTGTCCAAAGATATTATAAGCACAAAAAGAATACAAAATAGCAATAGGTTAGCGGATAACACCGTGAACGTGCCTTCAAACTACTTTTTTCTTCAAAGGTAGTTTATAAAGTAACAGTATTTAGTTGAGGATGAGTGTATGGAGTGTGGGATTGTATTATGAGAGAAATGTATTTATATGTTAAATTTATTTACACATCACTAGATTTATGACCAACTGAAACCCACTGTTTTGCAGCAGGTGGCTAACAGAGTGCAGGGGCCAATGGGTGGAAGCTAGGACTTGCAGCTCCACACACACACACACACACAACAGCAAATCCACTGGGGGAAGGTTCACCACACACACACACACACACACACACACACACACACACACACACACACACACACACACACACACACACACACACACACACACACACACACACACACACACACACACAGTGCAGAAGTAGTGAAATGTCTTCAGTGTGTTGCATCAGCCAGCTCTGGAGGAGTGTCATAACTTCTGGCGAGTGCCGTCAGTTAATTGTCCATGACAATGATATTGAATGATATTAGATTTCAATGATCAGAACAAAAACAGTTTCGGCAAAAAGTGTTTGGCGACCACGAATAAGAAAACTTAAATAAATAAGAAAATATTTACGACAATTACACACCGGCGTCCGCCAAATCAAGCTTAATATACATTATAGAGAGTCGCTGAAGTAATATAATTCATTTGTAGGTATAAAATACAAAGAATACATGAACAAATAAAAAATATTTAAAAAAATTATAATTTCCCAACCGTCTCTTAAAAAAATAAATTAATAAAAAATAAGATATACATATACACACACACACACACACACACACACACACACACACACACACACACACACACACACACACACACACACATATACATATACATACATACACACAAGTGTTTAACAGAAAAATACTTTTACAATAAACCAAATAACAATTAACTTAAAAAATGTTTTCATTCAAATTATATAAGCAAAAAAAATACAAAAACAACCGAACAACCCACCCCCCCCCTCTATAGGGTTACTCATTTTAAAACACTCTCAGTCTTTCTCTTTCTCTGTCTAGGGGATGAATGTCTAGGTGGTATTTTTAGCCGCCTGACAACACCACGTTGATCTTTTGCATCAGATTTGTTCGTTAAAGGACTTGTTGGCACCGCGAGTGTGACATTTCGTTTTCCCAGAGCGCCTCCGGACTAAAAAATTTGCTGCCCATTGGTGGACAGCGAAGAGCTTTCAGAAACTGCATGTGTGATCTTTATCCAGTCTTTCTAACTCTCTTCCACTCTCCGTAATGCCAGTTACCCAGGAGGTAAAGACGTGTGGCAGTGTGCCACTGTAATATATCATGGAACACTAGTGGGAACTTTAATCTTTCATGCTAAACAACCCACAAAGTGTGTGTGTGTTGGTTGTTGGTGTAGGACAAACTATTCTACTGCGCTGCGTTTAGGAATTAGTGTGCGTAATCCTGCACTAAAGCTGGTTTCGTTGCTTTACTGCGAAGCCAGGAGATTATTCCATCTGCTGCATCGGGAAGGCTGACATTTCAAATTCCAAAGGCAGATTATAATGTATATTCAGTATCAAGCAAATGACCGTCATCTGTCACAGACAAACCAGTGACCATTCTGTGGCGAGGTTCTCAAGAGTTGGAGAACATGTAACCGGAGTGTAGCATTGAGAAACGCACATCCCGTACCGTGCGGAAAACTACACCTTTTAATGAGTTTTCAGTTGATCACGCACCTCAAATACACATCAAATTTGAAATCCATCCACTTTGAAGAGTGTTTTCTATTTTTAACTATTTTTAAGCTATTTTTAACTCTGAAAATGCCATCTGTGTGTGGACAGAAGAGCGGGAAAATATGCGCTTTCAAACGAAAATACATTAGTGTGGACATGGCCCACAATAATAATACAGAATCGGTGTGTCGAATCGCAGACTGTGCTCCGATTTTTTTCCCCCCACTAATGGAGGAAAACATGAGCGCGTCCATGAGAAGCGGTTTATCATCCTTCTTTATCACTGTTACCAAGCCAAGGACTCTGCAGCCTGGAGACACAGCAAATGTAATCTCTTTTTGTCTCTCTCTCTGACCTTTCTGAAATGCAAAGGACACCGATTGCCAAGAAACGCACAATGTGACTGGTTTATATCCAGGTCTTAATATCGAAATGGCCTCTTTTACCCTCATCTCGAATAAAAAATACACAAAAAACACACAAAAAAAAACAAAACAGGATCATTTTGATGCAAAAGCACGCAAGCTGAATGGTAATCTCAGCGGGTGGTGCAGAGGGACAGCGTCTCGCTTCTGCATCAGCGAAAACCATTCGGAGGATAAAGGGGATAAATTCTTTGGGAAATATTTTTACAGAGAAATCTGAGGGGGGGGTTCACGGGGAGTTATCCTATGCTCAATGATACGTGCAAGAACATCTCGCTTAAATCCCTGAGCTGCTTTAATCCGTCCTCAAGGTTTTAATTTATAAAATAAACACAAAAATAAAAAGCAGGAGACACCCCCCCCCCCTCTTTTTTCCCTTTACAGCAAGTTTCAGCGGGCAAACTGTGAACCTGAGGAAACTGTGTACAGATTAATGATGTGCTTTTAGCACTCCAAGTGTCAGAGCAGCGCTATTGCATTATCTGATGCTCAGCAAGGTCTCAAATACACAGTGCCTCATGGCTACAGTGGAATATTCCACTCGCACTCGCTCTCGCTCCCCCCTCCCACTTCCCACGGATCTCCTATGAGCACGCCTGCAGGCATGATGGGCCCATGAATGGATCCTCATGCCCTTTTGTAGGATCAGTCACAGGATCAGTCTGGCGTCGCACTTATTCTGATCGAGCCAAAGAACCGAGGCGACTCGAGAAACACAAAAACGTTGTAAATTTTCATGTTTTGTAAATCGCACAACAAGTTCTTGGTGAAATCCTCCTTAAAGGGCTTCATCAGCAAATCTAAAAAACAAATGTTCTACCCAGTATGATATATTTACGCGTCATACAAAATGAGGAGCGCAATCCACCGTCAGAGACCCTGAATACGATAAACCCCCCCACTACACCCCACACAATAGCATCCAGTGGGTTCTTTCAAGGTGAACAACTTGGTAGATCACTAGCTTTGGAATTGGACCAGAATGTCATGAATCCTGACATTCCGTAACCCCTTTACGAAGCTATAAAGTGGTCTGCAAAATAACATGAACGAATAAATGAAAATGTATGATTATTAAAAATAATAGGCAAAGCCTGGAATCCCTTTACTGATCAACTGGAATTGAAAGTCACCTTGGATTATGCTGTTTGTACAAATCCCATAAATGAATAAAAGAACATTAATGCAGTCTAGAGAAAAAAAAATTGTCCTGCCATAATTGCACAAGTAGAGGACACCCTCTAGTGGACATTACATGTAATTACTTTTAAGTGTGGCTTTAAAAAAAAAAAATCGGATTATTTTTAAACATGTGATGTTATGTGGGAGGATATTCTTATCTTATTCAATGTTCCAAAAAAGATCATTACATTATATTCATTGCTATTTCTTGAGGGGGTTACATGCTTTTCTCAATGGCAGCTTGGTGGTGATAAGAATTTGTACTCACTATACCATCCATATTATACTATACTAATGTACTATACATACAGACAGGTAGTATAATGGTTAGTCCTATCCACAATCCGATGCCCCTTGGCTAGGCCCCTAATAGGCACAAATGTTGGTTGCTCTTGTAGGTCACCAAATATCAAAAACGTACACAAAGAACTGCTAATTGTTAAGTAGGTAAAGATTGCGATTAGTGTTTAAGGATTGGATCCGAAGGTCGTGAATTCAGATCCCGGTCTTGGTGGGCACCAAGCAAACATCCCCATGCGGGTTTAAATATATGATAAGTTTGACTTATCAAACTTATGCAAATTACCGATTGTAATGTCAGTGGAAGGTCCTCACAGCAACTAAATAATAGTCACACATTCCTGTGTCTGACAATGTGTGTGTGTGTGTGTGTGTATATGTATATGTATAATATATATATATATATATATATATATATATATATATATATATATATATATATATATCTATATATAGATATATATAGATATATATATATATATATAGATATACTACACACACCACACACACACACACACACACACACACACACACACACACACACACACACACACACACACACACACAAAATACATATAACCCAACAGGGCCCCATACTCCTCCTCTCTGTGCTCTAATATAGCCATGGGAATGGGCAACGTCGGTGCCCCCACGCTGACAGATCTCGCCCTTTCTGCCCTCTGGAGAAGCCGAAACTTTGACTACGTACAACACGAAATACAGATACACGTCTGGTGTGAAAGGGCGCACCAATGGCTGCTCCGACACGTCCGTCTAATGCCATTCTGTGGCCTCATGGGGGAACAGAGTGTGCTTTTAGGTGGCACAGGACAGTCATAACATACTGAACACACTCTTTAGATGCCACATGGATGAGCGTTTTCTGTTTTCCGTATATTCTGTTATACTCACATAATTTGCATTTAATAAACCACTAACCTATTATTGTTATTCTTTAACTCATTTCTTTATACAATTCCCAGCCTGTTAAGATGAATTTTGCTTCTGCTGTAAATAAAGGCAACTTTACTACACAAACAAAAGTATTGGTACTACAAAGATATGCGGTTGTAGTAATTACACTCAATTACACTTCTCTCTGGATAAAGGCTTTTGCCTAATGGCATAAAATGATCCGAAACGAGGCGGAAAGTCATTATTGTCCTTATTTATCTTAAATGCATGTTTTTAATCCAAGACTGTGTCAGATTTCCCCTTGTATTGTATAGAATTATCTATCGCAGGCTGACCCAAAGTATTAGGGTGGTATTCTTTTTTCTTTTTTTAGGGTGGCAGGCTTTACTTATATCGCAGGCATCATCTAAAAAAAAAAAAACACCTCATGTGAACATAAAAACTTTTTTGCGATACATGCGATAGTTGTTGCGAATTCGGAGCGTTTCCATCAGGCGCATTTTCAATTCGCTATTTCAATTTGCGCATTTTGAAGGGGAAAGCTGGTGGTGTACTTCTCTGTGCAATAACTAATTTTCTTTATTCATTCATTCATCTTCTACCGATATATCCGATCTTCCCTCGGGTCACGGGGAGTCTGTGGGCATTAAGGCAGGATACACCCTGAATGGAATGCCAACCCATTCGCAGGGCACACACACACACACACACACACACACACACACATTCATACACTAGGAACAATTTTCCAAGGTGCCAATCAACCTACCGTGCATGTTTTTGAACCGGGAGGAAACCGGAGAACCCGGAGAAAAACCCCCTGAGGCACGGGGAGAACATGCAAACTCCACACACACATGGCCGAGACGGGAATCGAACCCGGACCCTGCCGGTGTGAGGCGAATGTGCTAACCACTAACCCACCATGGCCCCATTTTTCTTTATTTGTCTTATATAAATGTGCAATAACCTTTATCCGTTCTGTATGTTACTTTTTCTTTCCATCCTACATTAAAAAAACGTGCAGTTGGAAGATTCTGTCAGCAAAACAAATTCCTTGTAAGTGTATACCTACTTGGCAATAAAGCTCTTTCTGATTCTGATATTATGTGTGTGTGTGTGTGTGTGTCTGTGAGTTTGTGCACGAGTGTTGCATGGATACTCACAGGGAAGAGGACGATTGGAACGGTGAGCGTTACAGCCGTGAGCACGGCGAGTCGAACACACAGAAGCATCGTGTCAAACTTATAAACCTTGGTGAAGGTGTGCAGCAACTCCGCCTCTACGTTACCTGTGTGTTTGCGTGTGTTTAAAGGGGGGAGGGGAAGAAAAAAGGAGAGGGGGAAAAAAAGAGAGAGAGAAAAACAATTCATTCAACTGAGAACAAACATATGGTAATCTAATAAACAGGGGTGTGTGGGTGTGTGTGTGTGTGTGAGTGTGTGTGAAAGTACCGTAGAATGTGAGGTAGCCGAACAGCGCCGACAGCATGTACATGATCAGCATGGCCAGAATCGAAAGGTTCGAAACGTTCTGCATTTTCCTCCGAGAGCGACTGGAAAACAAAAAAGCAAAAATTCAACAAATAACGCAGAGAGTCTTGTTGGTTTCATTCATTATTGCACAGTTTTATAGCATTGCGGTGTGAAACTCTACTCACTCTTTGAGTTCGCTGTAAATAGGAAGGACCTCTGGGTGACACACGAAGGCGAAAGCCAGTATAGGGACAGTGTACGCAGTCTGGAGGACGGAAAACACACGGAAAACACGTGACGTCAGAACATTTATCGGAAGCAATTGCGACTCCGATGATCAAGAATAGTGCTGGTGTGGTGCGGACATTTCCGTTTATTAGTAAACACATTGAAACAAAATAAACCTTCCAAAAAAAAAACAAGACACTTATAGCTAAAAAATCGTGAGCATTACACAAATAGCAATTATACTACACAATGCTACACAATGTAGTATCAATGAAGTATTGAAGTAAATTTATTGTACACCGTCCCAAAAAAAAAAACAATTTAATAATGAGACTTATCACTGAGACAAACCTCTCAAAATGTCCAGCTTTTAATTAGAGCTGTCAATCGGTTCCATTTATTTAATCGCGATTAATGGCACAACCGCTGTGTGTTAACTCGTGATGCAGCAATTAAAATATGTTATAAAATTTTCAATTATAATATTAGATACTATTATACAATAATGATTTCATTTGCTTGGTAAAAGCTACAAGGTCTTATTTTTCTGACAGGTTCAATGTTCTTACAATTTGACAATGACGCACAATTAGGAAAAGGTAAAAATGTAATTTTTTTTAAAAGGTAAACATTTTTTTCAAACTCAGCTGTGTATGGTCTATTTTTAAGATAAAAATATAATCTAATTATAGTTCTTGTAAACAAAAAAAAAATGAAATCTTGAAAAATGAAAGATCTTTTTGTTCCCTAATAATATATGAATGAATCCTGATCATTATAATGACATTTAATGATAATTAAATGATGATTATAATGATTTACAGTTACAGTGCAGAAAAAAAAAAAAAAAAAAAAAACTCCTCACCTGAGAGTTGAACACAAAGTATTTAGGCGTGCACATGTCTTCGTATTCGTCTGGGTGAAGCGTGAAGTGGACTCCAGATACGGATAGAGCTGTGGAATGGGGATCCGGGTGTCCGATGCTCACGTCTGCTTGAGATAACTGCATCTGAGCCGAGCCGTTGTGCAGCGCGTATGGATTCATCAGTTCCGAAGCGTTTAGACTTGTATTGGCCGAGTGGTGGAAGAAGAACGGCAAAGGGCAAGGAAGCTGGGTCTTCTTATAAATCAGCTGAAAAACACACACACACAAAAATAAGACTTTATTTATTTCTAATTGTGATGCTCAAAGTCTAAATAATGGGTCGCTAAATACGGTCCCCGATGCCCCAGATATGGACCAGACATCTGAACAATGCCAGAGGTGCCATGTTTTACTCATATGAGAGTCTTCGATAAGAACGGTCAACTTTCACACTAAAATGTCCCTTATTGATTAATGGAAATCAAGCAGCCTATAGTTGGCTATCAGATTAAATTCACCCACCAAACAAGTGCATATGAATAAGTAAACAAACCGTTGTAATTGTAGGAGTAAAAAAAAAAAAAAAAAGAGCATGTACCTTTTTGAAAAGTGATGCTCATTTGTGCATAACAAAAGCTAACCATGTGTTAGCAGGCATAATAAATAAGATAAAATTCAAATAATATCTCTACAATAATATCATGTCATATTTTTTTGTCATTTTTCTGTTACACGCCTACGAGTGCTGCTATGGGACCCTTTGTCTAAATGTACAGAGAAAAATCCTGATGCTTTATTATTATTATTATTATTATTATAATAAACAGAACCACTCACCACGCCCAAGAAGAAGACCATACATGAGAGAGAGAAGCCACTAGTGTAGCCCAAGTAACCTGCACAAAGCACACATTTACACATTTTCTTCAGTATTCTCCACAAACTCCAACTCTACTGTATGTATGTAATATATATATATATATATATATATATAGTATATATATATATATATATATATATATATATATATATATATATATATATATATATATATATATATATATATATATATATATATATGGCTAGGACAACTTAGTCTCAGCACTGTGTTTTGTAGTTTTATATTGTGGTGTTGTGTGACGTGAATGTTATTTTATGTAGCACCAAGGATCCTGAACAAACGTTGTCTCATTTCACTGTGTACTGCGGCAGCTATGTATAGTTGAAATGACAATAAAAACCTCTGACATTTCTCAATTCTGTGCTGATTAATTATACGAAACAAACAAAAAAAAGGTTAAGACTATACAGCAAGCAGTTGAGTCATGATCAGTTGTGGTAATGTGTGTAGAAATATGTAGAAGTCAATAATCGAAACACAAATCTATCAGACCAGCGAAAAAAACCGGTGTGGGTTCCAGCAGGACACAATATGGGGCTTACCCAGATTCTTGAGCAGGGCCAGAGGTAGGATGATTCCGATAGACACGAATACCACAAGGTAATTCCCATTCAGGTACCACTCACTACAGCAGGGAAGGAAGCACACAATCACTTAAACCCATGCAAAACACACACACACACAAAATCTACAGAATGTCCAGTAACAACAAACAGGAACTACAGAGTCGCTGTGGAGAAATCTTTTCCTGAATATCAATACAGAGACCTCCAGTACGATGGAATCTCTAATTCAAATTAAAAAAATAATTACATACATCTATATATATATATATATAATAAAAAAAGCACTATATAACCATTGTCTATCTATATCTATATATCTCCTTAAATATCGCTCTATCCATCTATTGCTCTATCTATCCATCCATCCATACCCACCCACACACACCCATCAATATTGTGAAGCAGCAGTCAGAGAAAGGGCTTATATTTCGTTTGATATCCACAGGTAGAAATGATCTCCCATGGTGCATCATTGCTGTACCAGTTTGTCACTGGACGGACTTGTATATTATATAAAGGGTCGGAGTGGTCACCCAAAAAGGAATGAACTTTGGACGATATCTTGGTATACAATCATTTATTTATTTTTTAAAAATGATTTGTAGCATGTTCTCATACCGGCACCACTCACCCAGAGTTCTCCTCCAGTCCCATAAAGGCTCGGATGACCTCCGGCAGCTCGTATTTCACGATGAACAGGTAGCTGGACATGGCTGCGCAAAGACGACTCGATTACTGTGCGTTTACACTGCACTTCGTCCAAACGAAAAGTGAACCGAACTCTAAAAAAATGAATTCCCCCGCTGCGCTCGTGAGGAAACGGAGGCGCACGGGAGGCTCACCTCCGATATTCTGCATGATTATAGAGCCGAACGCTGCCATTTTCCCCGGCCAGCCGAAAGCCCTTTCACCCAGCTTCTCGTATATAAGGGAGCCTGAAAATATTGATATACGATATGGTTAGGCAAAGGAAAGAAATAGCACACGAGACCCATTTTATCTAGAAATAGAACAGAAGACGCCTACGATACCAATTATATTCTGGTGTGTTTGTGAGAGTTAATGATTACCTCCTTCTTTAGCCGTAACGAGCAGCAGGTGAATAGAGTAGAGCGACAGAATGGCAACAGCAAACAGCAGAATGCTGCAGAACAAAACATAAAACGTATATACACAAAACATATAGGATTGTGTTTAAACACGATAAAAACAACCCCCCCACTTTTTTTTTTTTTTAAAGTACAGTGTAACACGGTGCACTTTTTGACCTGCTTGGACGACAGTGTGTGTGTGTGTGTGTGTGTGTGTGTGTGTGTGTGTGTGTGTGGAGGAACTATGGAGTTATGGAAGTTATTTTTAAATGAGCAGTACAGCCTTAGTAGAGGCCATCAATCTCCTCTTACATTCCAACGTCAACCTGCGTATTCCTGTCAACCGACACTACTTGATATCTGTCAAGAGAAAATGACAGAGTGAAACAGAGAAAGAGTGGGGGAGGATGGGGGGGGTGAAAAAAAAAAGAGAAAAGAGATGAAGGGAAGCCTAGGTCTGGGTATCTGTGTCTGATAGAGTTACCAGGCACAAGGAGCCTGTATGAAGACCTGAAATAGCCACCTGACGCAGACCAGAGTCGAAGAGTGATGGAGACGGGGCCAGAACACTGACCCGCTAGTCAGGTGAGAACCGGATCTAGCGCTGAGAAAGGTGTCCTCTTCATCCTCGCGCTATGACGGGAATGCGAGGTCAGTGGAAACGAGTGGACCAGCTGACCGCCGTCAGTCAGTCAGACGAACGCCGCTCGTACATGGACTCTCGCTGAAACTCCATCGTTTGGGTGCTTCCGTGTCAGTCTGCACCACCGTCTGGCCCCCGAGAGTTTAGAGAGCCCGAGACGGGAACATCCTCAGCCAGAAATAGTACCCAGTGTGTGTTACGGTAACGAGAACACACTCAGCCCGGCGCTTACTGCCAATATCAAACGGGGAAGAGAAATATGCCTTCCATAAAATATCCGAACAGGTCGTTAATATTGCTTTGCGATATCTTCGATAATGTCGCAATTGTCATTTTAACGCTGTGCGATTTGACGTTAGCGAGAATGTTCCGAAACCCAAACGACACACCGCTACAGAACGAATGCAGATGTTTCGTGATGAAATCTAGTAGGTAAAACACCTGCGTGCTCGCATTTAGAGCACGATCTTTCCCTGTACAATTAACAATGATCACAAAATTCAAGATCTGAGGACAGAATGTTGACATAGTTCATAAATAGGGACGTGGTTAGCCCAGTGGTTAAGGCATTGGGCCCCTGGACCGGAAGAGCACAGGTTCAAACCCAACCACCACCAAGCTGCCATTAGTGGGCCCTTGAGCAAGGTCCTCATCCCTCATTTGCTCAGTTGTGAGCCTCTCTGGATAAGGGCGTCTGCTAAATTCTGTAAATGTAAATAAATATTGTGCGAAATGGTGGGGCGGTGGGTTCCGTATGATTACAGAAGTGATACTGATTTTATACGATTCAAATAAACAAGAATTAAGAGATTTATGCTTTAGACGCTGCATTGCCAGTGCTGAAAATAATTCCAAACGGCACTGTTTTGGTGCCTCGGAGTAACAGCGAGTCATTGTGATTGAAAGGACGCTTTTAAACGGGTGATCCATTCATTTTAATTACTTTCCTCTGTATGGGAAAGATGTCTTTATTATCCTGATTAAATGCAAGATCGACAATTTGGGCTATTTGAAGGTAATAAAAATGGCAATAAAAGGTAAAAAGAAAACAACAAAAACACAATTTAATCCCGATTAGAAATGATGAATCTATGGTATTAGTCAATGCTGTGAACGGACCACCAGACAGAATATGAAAAAACATCCAGCTGGCCACGGTAGAACTTAAGATAGCAGCAAACTAACACACTCTGATGATTGTTATCTGGGAAAAAAATTCCCCAAAATGTTTTTTTTTTTTTTTTTTTTTTTGTCAATACTGCACACCCTTAGTCATCAACAAACAATGCTACGTCTTATCAACGCGTCACTTATATCAGTACAAAAGTCTGGCCATGAAAAGCACACACACACACACACACACACCCTTGTTAATTAAAAGTGCTGCTTTCACACACTTTCAACCCTCATATACAACAAGTAAACAAAAGATCTTTATTTAGTAAAGTCAGGTATTGATGTATTAGTATGGAGGAATGTAGGTGCATGGAGAGGGGGGGGTGTGGCCTCTGTTGCCCTGCAGTAAGTGTGCATGTGATCGATCTTCCCTCGGGTCACGGGGAGTCTGTGCCTACCTCAGGCGTCTCTGGGTATTAAGGCAGGATACACCCTGGATGGAATGCCAAGCCATCGTAGAGGCAAACACACACACACACACACACACACACACACACACACACACTCACAAACACACTAGGGACAATTTTCCAAGGTGCCAATCAGCCTTCAATGTTTTAGGACATAGGAGGAAACCGGAGAACCCGGAGAAAAAAACCCCTGAGGCATGAGGAGAACATACAAACTCCACACACACATGGCCGAGATGGGACTCGAACCCCCAACCCTAGAGGTGTGAGGCAAACGTCCTAACCACTAAGCCACCGTGCTCCTATCTGGTTATTTTTTTACCAAAAAAATTGTGAATGAACTACATTTCTTGTTTTGTAAATTCCCCTCTATTCCCATTAATTCCCACCGAAACATTCCAGGCTTGAAAATTCCTGGACATGGAAAAGTGAGGTGTAGCAATTCGCTTTGTCCATATACGTGCATTCAGATACTTACAAAAAGAGAATGATACCAGTGTTGGCCATGGCAAAGGAGAGGCCCAGGATCCCACTTCCCATGATGGCATTGCTGAGGTTAAACACGGACATTCCAAACGAGGCATGACCTGGGTGCTGTGAGGGAGGGAGAAAGAGAGAGAGAGAGAGAGAAAGAGAGAGAGAGAATGACCTAGATCTTTTTTGCTTATTTTAAAGCAAAACTATATGCTATTATAAAAATGATAACTATAAATCTTACATATTCTTCATGATACTCCTCAAACTTCTTCTTCTTCAACATTCCATTAGTAAGAAACTTCTGACTCTCAGCATCGTCTTCATCAAGATACTGACTGTAAAAAGACAGCCAATTATTATACAGACGCAACCCCCCCCCCAAAAAAAAAAAAAAAAAAAAAATATATATATATATATTATTTTTTTTCCCCCTCAAAAATACTTTTTTATACTTTAAAGATCGTTTCCCTCCATCCATCCATCCAATCCCACACAGGCTCTCACGGAGTGCATAAAGTAAAGGAGACACACTGAATCAGGTGCCAATGCATCTCACACACACACACACACACACACACACACACACACATATTTATACACTACAGCTAATTTAGAAATGGCAGTCGGCCTTCAATACATGTCTTTGAAGTGGATGAGGAAACCCCCCCCGCCCCCCCCCCCCGGAGCATGATGAGAGTGTGAGGCAAACATTTTAAACACTAAGCAACCATAAATCCAGTTACGTTCCTCTGTGTCAGTTAAAACACCTCGAACGATACGTCGCGGGGTCGCTGTGAACTCCAAACTTTGGGAACATTCCAAACTAAACCAAAGAAAACTCTGTATAGTGATTTTACCCTTTTTTTTTTTTTAAATGTAAACTGAAATCGAGTTTGAGTTTATAATCCATTTTTTTAAATATTGCAATTAAATACACTTAATGGGTTTAGTATTCACAGATATTCTTGTTTGGATTAACAAAAAAAAAGTATATTAAAAATAATAAATAAAAAAAAATGTACGAGACCCATCTTATTTGTTCTTGTATTGTATTGTATTGGACTTTGTTTAAAAATAAAAGTTTTTTTTTTTTATCCGATTACTCGCTCCATTTATGGAATTATCAATAATATAATCGCTCACTAAAATAATTGATAACTGCAGCCAGAAAAACACTGGGTTACTGGGACTGTTTGTCTTTTGGCACACTGATTTAGGTCAGTGCTGCATGTGACTGTGTGTGTCACAAATAGGCTTTCATTTGATTCCGTTTCTTATCGATTCCCGGTTATGCTTAGTCATGTTGGTCGTGACGCCTCGCTCGCAACATATTAGTTTTATTTACAATAATTACATTGTGTTAGAAATTGTAGCACAGTGAACTGATATTCATATTACCACATAAGGTCCTGGCAGATAAGACGCCGGGAAGGACCTGGCAGATTGCCAGTTTAAAAAAAAAAAAAAAAAAAAAAAAATTATTTATTTATTTATTTTTCTTTTACTTGGGGGAAAAAAAAGGAAAAAAAAAAGAAAAAGAACTATTTATTTATTTATTTATTTTTTAAATGCACCCAGGAATCGATAGGATTCACACATTCTGATACCAAATTTGTCACCGTCCAAATATTTCTGCACCTAACAATAGGGTGTGTGCTCTGGCAATATACTGGTACACGAGCGCCGTTCTACTGGTGTTTCGAAAACCAGTACACATAATAGAATTCAAAGCAGATGTACTGAGGACTGCTCTTCATGTGTCTGACCTGCTCATGGTGGCCTTCTCGGAGTCCATGGGCCCGGGGAATCGCCCGTCTAGGCTGTCGTTGCTGTCGTCATCCGCCTCGGTGCTCACTTTCTTCAGCTCCATGCGCTCCATGGTCTGGCAGCGAAGAGAAGATTGCAGGAAAAGCGTTGAGGTATCTCAAACTCACTAGGGTAAACAGTACCTGCAAAACACGAGAATGAGGAAACGGGTCAGGAACGTCTAATAAATGATACCAATACATATTTTCATTCATTCATTCATCTTCTACCGCTTTATCCGATCTCCCCTCGGGTCACGGGGAGTCTGTGCCTATCTCAGGCAGGTGTCTATGGGCATTAAGGCAGGATACACCCTGGATGGAATGCCAACCCATCACAGGACACACACACACACACATTCACACACACATTCATACACTAGGGACCATTTTTCCAAGGTGCCAATCAACCTACCGTGCATGTTTTTGGACCGGGAGGAAACCGGAGAACCCGGAGAAAAACCCAATACATATTTTCATGAAACATAAAATCACAAAAATAGCACAAGACCGAAATCGAACAATGTGTCATTGTCATTGTGAGACTTCGTTTCTTCTGTCCATCATCATACCATTTCACCACACTCCCTCCCTTTGTTTACCACATTCCCTCTTACCCTCTACCGCTCCTAACTCCCTCCATCATCCAACACTCCCACCACCACATTCACGACTCTCCCTTCATCATTACTTTCTTTTCATGAATGAATAAAGGATTGATTAAACGAAGACATTTAAGCAAGTACAATATATCTTTAAAAAAAACATTTAAACTATTTAATTTAAACATTTTATTTATTTAATCAATCCGCATATTTGGTTTGGCAGGTTTTTCTGGATGCCCTCCCTAACGCAACCGTAATGGCTGGGGCCTTATAACTCTGCAAATCGAGGGCCTTTCTCAAGGGACCCCACTAGTGGAAGATTGGTGGTGCTGAGATTTAAACCTGTGAGCTCAATGCCTTAACCACAGGGTTACCACTTCCACAAAAACGTTAATAATAATAATAATAATAATAATAATAATCATGGACATAAAAATGATGACGAGCAATTACGCTTTGCACCGTGAACCGTGACTTGGTAGTAAACCGTAAATGTTGTGTACTGTTACACCCATATGTTCTAATCTCGATTTAGGAAAGAATGAAATGTTCCCCACTGGAGCACTTCACATTAGCATTAGGGCCTTTTGCACATTTTTAAGTTTATATTGGCGCATGGCGTTCACACACTTGGACAAGATCCCAGTTTCGCAGGTTTAAACAGGACACCGTGTAACACACAAGCTTTAGTCACGAGTCTCGGCACATCTCGAGCTACGATTCAATACGCTTTTTGTGACCAGAACATCGGCGTAATGAAGGTGTAATGACGGGTCCAGGCTGCTGCTCGGAGCCGGCAGGACTTTGAGTTACGCAACACCTCGCCAGGCTGCGGATCGGTCTGCAGGGAAAAAAACAAAAAAACACCTTTCATACCTCAATTTCTCCGCTTGTACAATGCTCCTTTGGAATGCTCCGTACTGCAAGTCCGGATTGCTTCGGACCCCGAGGACTTGGTTTATGGAAAGCTACAAAATTTCCAAAGGCAATCCGAGAGAGTAACCTGGTGCGTCAGAGAGAAAGTTCCGATCGCTGAACGAGGCGTGGTGCGTTTGCTCGCAAATAAACTGAACTGAACACAATCGAACGAGCTAATAATCCGATTCCAATGTGGGAATTTTGCGGCATGCATTTTTACCACAGCTCCCTTTTTTGTTTTTGCATAGCGTCCACTAGGTTTTATTTTGCATTCATTATTGATAAAAAAAAAAAAAAAAAAAAAAAAAAAAAAAGAGAGAGCTATTTCCTCCCACATGGAAAAAAAAACAAAACATCATTCTCATTCATTCTCGAACGATTCAATTACAAGTGCTGGAAATGTTTGACTGGAAAACAAACAAACAAACAAACAAACAAACAAACAAGCCCGGGTTTAACTTTAACCCGGTTTAACAGCAGTCGATCTTATAATGGTTTATTCCGAGGCCAAATGATGCGTGGCGTCCCACTCGAACACCTGACCTAGTCGAATGTATGTTACGAAGGATAAATTCTCAGCCGCTGGCTACAATTTACAAAAAGGTATATATTGCAAAGTTATTACCAACCAGAATTCACTGACAATATTTTTAAGCTGTTGATAGAGAATGGAAAATGAACCAGAACCCGCCCCCTCCCTCATCCCAACAGATAATACAAAGATGTCTACATGCACCTCGGCTGCATCGGGAACTGGGTCGAACTTTTACAACACATTCACACCTAGTTCCACCGGCACAGGCATTCCAAAACCCCCACCCCACTCCACCCCCTCGGGCAAAAAAAACAACAACAAAAAAAAACTACAACATGCAAGTCAGAAGTACATTATTTGTATACCACGTACAAAAAGCGTAGGCGTGAATCGTCTCTGGCGATTTCGGTGTAAAAGCGACGTTGGGAAGATGAATTTTGGGTACTCACTGTCAGGGCAGGGCTCCAAGCTTGCGTTTGAGTCCAAGTTTGAGCGTGCTGCTTTTTACTCCTGCAGGTGAGCGGTAGCTATAAAAGAGCAGAGGGAGGGCCGAGGGCAGCCAATCACGCGTCCTCTCGCCGCTAGCTTCAGTCCTGATACACGCGCAAAACTCACCCCACCTCCCAGCAAAAACCTGCGTCATCCGACACACAGAGCACACACAAGAGCCGAGTGTGGACAAGATAACACACACACATTGCATCAACTGCTCTTTGCTCTGTCCGTCTGGGGACACTATGAAGTTGTGACCTTTTTTTTTTTTTTCACCCCTTCTTTTTGGGAGACATTTTATTGAAGGGATCATGAAAACTGACAGAAAAAAAAAAACCCACAAAACTATTTGGGCATGTTGGGCAGTGACATTAACAACCAATCAAACGCTATGTGCTATCTTGTACACACACACACACACACACACACACTCATTAAGGCAATCGTCCACCCACCCAGTGAGGGACTGAAATTCTCATAGAGGGAATAAGAAAGATAAATGAGAGAATTCTCATGAAATAAAAGTGCTCATTACATTTGCTCAGATCTCACCATAAAAAAAAACAAAAAAAAATCTCTCCATCACTTTATACCCTAAAAGAATTTTAAGGAAATCAGCAATTTAAATAAACAAGTAAACATATAAAATAAACCGAGTTGCATGAACACTGCTCCAATATTCAGCGCGATAGTATCGTAAAGACTCCTAATCCCGCTTCTCCAAAGTCGAAAGACTTGCATAAAAATAAAAGAATAGTCGCTCTTACTGTGTTGGTCCATTTTCTTATCTCAAGGTGAAAGCGCGTTCCTTTGCCGATGCTCATTCCTTATATGGCGTCCGATATCTATAAAGTGCGTGGCTCAACCCGGCCGGACCAATCGCAAGCTTTGGCTCAACGGTCAAAAACAAAAAGCACACCCCGGGTGAAACCCATGCTAAACTCCTACCAAGTTCAAAACGCCATCGATGGCTGCGAAGCTCTTGTTTACATCCAAACCCTCTTTCAACCCCCCTAACACACGAGATGCTCAACAGTAAGCCTACGTGACTCCGAACGAACCTTGTTTACCTCGGCGGTAAACCATGAAATGATCTCTAACAGGGCCATGTACAGGCCCGTGAACAAAGCTGCTATTGTTACACTATTACAAGAAAAACTGTTCAGGACAAACACTATGTGCAGAATTATTAGGGAAATAAGGATTTTGCCCACATCATCCTTTTTATGCATGTTGTCGTAATCCAAGCTTTATAGGCTTGAAAGCCTACTACCAAAGAAGTATATCAGCTGATGTACATCTGTGTACTGAGAAGGGGTGTGGTCTAATGACATCAACACCCTATATCAGCTGTGCATAATTATTAGGCAACTTCCTTTCCTTTGGCAAAATGGGTCAGAATAGAGATTTGACGGACTCGAAAATTGTGAAGTCGAACGCTTCTGAAGCGGGATCACAAAACAATCAAGCGTTTCATGGCAAAGAGACAACAGGGTCGCAAGATACCATTTGCCACCAGTTCTGCCATATTTCAGAGTTCCAACGTTACTGGAGTGTCAAAAAGCACAATATGTGCAATAGTCAGGGACATGGCCAAGGTAAGGAAGGCTGAAAAACGACCACAGCTGAACAAGAGATACAAGATAAAATGTCAAGACTGGGCCAAGAAATATCTCAAGATTTTTCTAGTGTTTTATGGTGTGATGAAATGAGAGCGAGTCTTGATGCGACAGATGGACGGGCCCGTGGCTGGATCAGTAAAGGGCAGAAAGCTCCACTCCGACTCAGACGCAAGCAAGCTGGAGGAGGGATACTGGTATGGGCTGCTATCCTCAAAGATGAGCTTGTGGGACCTTTTCGGGTTGAGGATGGAGTCAAACTCATCTCCCAGTCCTACTGTCAGTTCCTGGAAGACGCCTTCTTCAAGCAGTATACAAGGAGTCGTCGACATCTTTCAAGAAAAACATGACTTTCATGCAGGATGATGCTCCATCACATGCCTCCATACTCCACATTGTGGCTCGCCAGTAAAGGTGTAAAAGATGAAGAAATAATGACATGACCTCCTTGTTCACCTGATCTGAACCCTATAGAGAACCGGTGGTCCGTCACAGAACGTGAGATCTACAAGGAGGGAAAACAGGACACCTCAGTGAACAGTGTCTGGGAGGCTGTGATTGCTGCTGCTCGCAATGTTGATGGTGAACACATCAAGATGCTGACAGAATCCATGGATGGAAGGCTTTTGAGTGTCCTTGTAAAGAAAGTTGACTCTATTGGGCAATGATTTGTTTATTTGTAAGTTTTGAGTTGTTAAATTGGTTTGCCTGGTAAAAAAATAAATAAGTGAGATGGGTATATATGTGTATATATCATGGGTCTAGCAGCATAAAAAAAAAATGAGAACATGATTGTACCAACAATTTAAGGCCCGGTCAATCTTCTCCAAAAACTGCCAAACACAGACTTGAGTAAATCATACGCGTAATGATATCCTCAGGACTGAGGATAAACTGTGAGTACCAATGTGTACTGAATAACAAGAGTGACAATATGTACAAGAGAGTGAATTCTGCAGGCCTGAACATGTTCGTGTTGGCATCTGAAGTGCGGTGTACACAGTGATCAGCAGAGCCAGGTGGCTGATGCAAGAGATGGACCTGCAACACTATTTATACAGCTTTATCAGTGCAAAGTTACACTTTCCACGTTGACCCCATTTCCCTTCATGAACTCCTGGCCAAGTGGGGAACTGTGACATTAGAGCAAGTGCAAATGCTCTAAACGCACCTCAAAGTCATCGGATCATTGTTCAAGCAAGGCTGGGCGATATTAAAATAAAATAAATCAATAAATTTCATTTTTTTTTTTTTAAATCAGCTCCCCATTCAGTTTGATGCTGAAATTAATTAACGGTGATGCCGCCACTGGTTTCTCCAATCCAAACAATTAAATCCTATTTAAAAAGATAAAAAAGATCCTATAAAAAAATCCTATTCAAAATAATTGGTCAAAATGTTCTACTTGTTCATCTTCTGGAAGTAGAAATATTTCTGACCATCTAATATATAATTGATAAGAACAATACAATAAATCAGATATGAAGATTTTTCAAATATGCTTAATACTTATTAAATTATTATTTTGTTGAAATAGTGTCTGAAATATCTGACTATCTATCTATCTATCTATCAATCTATATCTATATATCTATATATATATATATATATAGAATATATATATATATATATATATATATATATATATATATATATATAAAAAGAAATGGTATTTATATATATATATATATATAAAGAAAATACAAAGTGCAAAGAAAATTACAATTTAACTTGCCTCGATGAATCGTTTAGTGCCATTAACTAAAAAAAAAATAAATTAAAGAGCTACAGGATGAAAAATGCTTTGCTTCAAACAACAAAGAAAACTCTGTACAGTGCGGTTAACGGTTATCACGTAATTTGCAATTCATTATCATCAGGCTATGGAACAAAACACAAAAAAAACCAAACAAACAAAAAAAACAACCTGTCAGATCAAATTACGGGTTTTGAATCACAGATCGGATGATTTTTGTCCGATCAGCAAAAAAGAAAAAAGGGGGCGAAGAAAAATAATTAGCTTTTCCATTTATAAAGACAAAAAAAAAGTTAAAGTAAGGAAATGCTCCCACACATCATTTAGGAATAATGCACAAAGCATTTTTAAAGTTCTTCGGATCGTCTGCTAGCTGCTGTTGACTGATTAACCCATGACCCCTCTGTTCAGTTATGAAATTGCTTTACGTTACGCTGAGTACCAAAGTGGAACTCGTGATCCGTACAATGAGGTGCGTTCAAACATATCCCTCAACAGTGGCACGTAGAGCAGGTATATTCAAACTGCGGGGAAAAAAAATACAGATTTATTGCATAGAAAAATGTCCAAGCAGCTTTTCTGTGTAAATGCTCAGGACGGCGTCGAATACGCGCTTAGGCGACGGCGTTCTCTTGATGCGCAAGTAAAGGTTGGATATTCAGAAAGAAACGCAGATGTCAGATGTGAAAGTAATACGTTCTATACGTTATTTACTTGTTGATATTTATTTGAAAAATACGATAAGAGTAATCCCAGGGTTCAGTGAAGTCCATCTCAAAGCATCTAGTGATCACGTGCGCCAAAGAGTCCACATTGTTCACACAAACGCACCTACAATACTGAGGTAAAAATGTCATCGAAAACACATTTTCAGTCACAGACACTGTTTTTCTTGACACACCCTAGACAGACAGGGTGTCCGTCACCTCGTTCTTGTTTATTTGCTTGTCAGTAGGATCAATGGCACTGGTGAACTTGAGATATCATTTTAACCAACGCGTGTGTGTGTGTGTGTTTGTGTGTGTGTGTGTGCGCATGTGAGAGAGGGGTAAAATTCTATAATGGCCTTGAAACAAAAAGTGGCCTCAAACTCTACAAATACTGCTCAAAACAAGCGTCATGTTCTCAATATTACACGTGGCTAATCATTAAAAAATGCAAACAGCATTTCTAATGCTGAATTATGACTTTTTTTTACATTACATCAATATACACACACACACACACACACACACACACACACACGCGTATGTACGTATATATATGCACCACGGCTGATATATTATGATATGATTACTAACCAAAGTGTGTCCCGAGGCTCACACAAACTATAGATTAAGGAAATATATTAACATGGCAGAGGCTGGACTGCATCTTCCTCGAGACGGAAGAGGAAATAAAACATCTGGCTTTATTTAATGCATTGCATTCACACTTCAAATATGTAAAAAAAAAAAAGAGCTATGTTTTAGGAGTCTTAAGTAAATTGACGTTTTGCTGTCTGTCTGAACCAAAGAAATTGTACCATACTGAATTGCAAAATTGATTGTCACTCCTGAGCTGCCAGTGATCCAGACACACTCTACACTCTGGACCTATCTGACCCCTCCTAATGACCAGCCTTTGGCTAATGTTTAGTGACTGGGGACGCCTCCACATGGCCTTAGACACTTTGGCGACCGGGGATACTTCCACACTGCCATGAAGACGCCCCGGTTGCTCTGTTGGAACGTGAACAGCTGCCTACACACACACACACACACACACAGTTCTGAACTCCTGATATCTGCCTGCACCCAAATGAGGATGAGGTTCTTTGTTGAGTCTGGTTCCTCTCAAGGTTTCTCCCTGATACCTTCACAGGGAGTTTTTCCTTGCCACCGTCGCCTCGGCTTGCTAAACAAGGAACAAACGGATTTCCATTCCCACACACCATAATCAGTGATGCTCGACGTCATGTGAGAGCAAATGTCGAAAATATGAGACGGCAAAATTCAGGCTACGGGGTCATGTGACATGTCTAAATGCTTGTCACATCGAGGGGAGTCATCGGGGGTAATTTGGTAATGCTGTGTGATGTCACTGGCCCCGCACCTTCCTCAGAAAAAAAAATGGGCGTTTTTGGTGTCTAAAGGATCGTCTCTTCAAATGAGCTTGCGGTTCGATGTCAGCGCTAAAACTGAAATGGCCAGCAGGTTATATGATCACGCCCAGAGCTGAGGTTTGTATCATTAAGCATGACTCACATTTTCTTCAGGAAACGTCCCATGTCTAGTTAACTATATTGTGTAACGCTGTTTTGTGACAATGACCATTATCAAAAGCGCTCTATAAATAAAGGTGAATTAGAATAGGACCCCAAACCAAAACCAAATATTATATTAGGTGTTAAATAAACAAAAAAAGACAAAAAAACAGACATAAACAGCTTTGTTTTCACTTCTATTTACGGCATTTGATGCCCTTATCCAACTTCATTCAAAGCCTTGTGAAGGGGGGGGGGGCAACAGCAATTCAATTAAATTTTGCGCTTTTCACAATGAACATTGTACAATGACGTGTGTAATGGTCCCTGATGCAAGCCTGGGGTGACTGTGGCAAGGAAACCCCGTCCTCATGTGGGCGTTATTAAGACTGTGACTGTGTGTGTGTGTATGTGTGTGTGTGTGTGTGTGTGTGTGTGTGAGTGTACTAGATGAATGGGGATATTTGCAGATGTTCGGTACCTCTTGCTTTTCCCCTCACTAGATGGTTCAGGGACGGAGCGGGGTCTTGTTTATATAGCGGCATTTATATAATGCAGGCATTTATAGATGGGATTTTAACTAATTGTCTACTAATCAAGTCTTAACATCACATGTAGAGCTTGTGTGCTGCCTTCCATGTTGCATTGTGGTTGCTGGAAGGATTTGTAATGATATATATATATATATATATATATATAGCCCAGTGGTTAAGGTGTTGGACTCTGGACCAGAAGATCACGGGTTCAAACCCCACCACCACCAAGCTGCCACTAGTGGGCCCTTGAGAAGGGCCCTTAACCCTCAATTGCTCACTTGTAAGTCGCTCTGGATAAGGGCGTCTGCCAAATGCTGCAAATGTAAATGTAAATGTGTTGTACAGCCATAGTTGTTCAAAGGTGCCAGAAGTTGGGCAACTCCATGTGACGTAGATGTGTAGCAGTTCTCAGAAATCGTGCTTATTCAACTAAACGATAGCTCAGTGATTTACAAGAAGGCTAACTCTAAGATTGTTTCAGTTTATACAGTAAAGGTTTGACTTTGTAAATGAACAATCAGACACTGCTATTTTTTTTTTTTTTCCTGCCATATTTTTTTTCCCCCATACCATTTCTGTAAAGTAATAACAGATTTGCTCAATTAGTCTGTATGTTGCGATTAACAATTTTGAGCTTTACTCACCTTTAACACACTTCTAGGTTTTTTTGGACACAACTGTATGTTTGCAGTGAATGTAGCCTACTTATTGCAGTTACTTCTGTTCATTTCTGATGGTTACAGTTGTTTTCAAATACCAAATAAACATCTTGTTGATGTATACTCGTTCACTGTTTCTTTCTTTCTTTCTTTAAAAAAGTAAAAAAAAATGTAATAATAATGTCTCCCTTTTTGAGAAATAGCTTCAATGCATTGTACTTGGTGCAAGTGTGTGTGTGTGTGTGTGTGTGGTGTATCTATACTACTATCTATCTATACACACACACACACACATATTATATATAGATATACACACACATATATATATCTATATATATATATATATATATATATATATATATATTATATATATATATATAGATCTATATATATATATATATATATATATATATATATATATATATATATATATATATACACACATACACATACAAGGGGGTCACAGGGGTGGACGTACCCCCAGTGCGTAGTTGCACGTTTTAGCATGTTCCGCCTCACACCCGCCGCCAGGATCCGGGTTCTTCGGCCATGTGTGTGTGGAATTTGCATGTTCTCCCTGTGCCTCAGGGGGTTTTTCTCCGGGTTCTCCGGTTTGCCTCCCCCGGTCCAAAAACATGCACGGTAGGTTGATTGGCACCTTGGAAAATTATCCCTAGTGCATGAATGTGTGTGTGAATGTGTGTGTGTGTGTGTCCTGCGATGGGTTGGCATTCCATCCAGGGTGTATCCTCCTGCCTTAATGCCCATAGACGCCTGAGATAGGCACAGACTCCCCGTGACCCGAGGGAAGATCGGATAAAGCGGTAGTAGGGAAATAAAGCGGTAGAAAATGAATGAATGAATGAATATATATATATAATATATATATATATATATATATATATATATATATATATATATATATATATATATTTTCCCTTCTAGCTTAATATAATCAGGTATTTCTAGTCACAGAGAAATCGCACAACACGACTGCTTTGGATCGCCTAGCTGAAGGGAAACTTTCACACCACCGCGATGCGACATCCGACACAGACCTCCGATTTACAATTGTACATGCTACCAGTAAAATTCAGGGTGTCCCAATACTTTGGGCGGTATTGGGAATTTTAATTTGGTTATACGATTTTAACTGTTTGTGGTATCAAAAAGTCTTTTGCAAATTTACACTGTACATATAAAAGACATCTTTGCCAGATGTGGCTCCTTCAGACTCGGATGAAGATCCCGCTCAGAGGCTGCCGTTATGACACCATCGTGGAGGTTCAGAATGAATCGAAAAATGCCTCGAAAACACGACTTCCAGGACACATTCCAGAAGTGAGAGGAATGCTCCGATCACTGTAGCGATCTGCAAGGGGACTTTATCGAAGGAGATAATGTAAACCTTTTGGTACGACCTCATAACATCTTTAACGCTAACACTTGGAACACTGCATGCTAACAGACAGCTCTCGTTATCACAGAAGTCGTAGCGTTATCCACTTCAATCATAGAATACTCTTTAAATCACGGCAGTAAAAGAAGTTTTGAAAAAAGAGAGCATGAAATGACATTTGCGAGCATCAAAACAACCGACATTTGTTAGTTTCATGAGGCGTTTTAATGTTAAATTATCATCAGGTTTCAGTATGGATCTGATGATTAGCCTTACAGCTCCGGAGTTCACAGTTTGATCCTGGGATCGAGTTACTGTCTCTGTGGAACGATGCAAAGTTCTCCCTACATGTGTGTGTGTGTGTGTGTGTGTGTGTGTGTGTGTGTGTATGGGTTTCCTCCAGGATCTCCAGTTTCCTCTAACCAGATGGCTTGGCTACTTGAAACTGCCTCTAGGTGTAAATAAGTGTGCAAGTTTGTACGTGTGTGTGTGTGTGTGTGTGTCTCAATGTGCAATCAATCCATAGTTTTCATGTTCTGTGGTATCTTTTACACATTTTTATAAAAAATTAAATACATTTGTGATATACATTTATATTTTCACTCACCACATCAGAACCCCCCCCCCCCCCCCCAACATGCTCATCTATACATTAAAGGCAATTCTTTCCGATTCATACAAGAATTTTATTTTGTACATTTCATAATCCAAAACAGCTTTATTGCCAAGATGTTACATGCACAAGGAATTTGACTTCACGACAAGCGCTTCCAGTGCAGGAGAAAGTACAGACATAGATGGAATATATTATAATAAAATCAACAATATACAGGAGTTAAAAAAAAACTTTTTTTAAAATGGATATACTGATGTTATTTACAAGTGTGCATTTAGTAAGCATAGCAAAGCTGGGCATATCTATATGGAGGTATCTTTGGATATTTATGCATTTTTCTAAAATGTTTCATTAACTATTAATAGTGAGTGACTAATAAATACTGATTTTAAGTTTTATTGAAGGACAAACATTAAAAACAATTCCCAAGTGGACCTGCTTTGATAGGAATACCTGCTTTATTTATATTCACACCAAATATAGTAATGAAGAATTGCACTGGTGCGAAAATTTAAAAAATAAATCAATAAAAGTTAACCCTGACAAAAGTATCGGGACACCTGACCTTGGCAGCCATACATGGTTCTTCAAGAAGACTGTTACCACAAAGTCCGAGGCACCACTTCACTTGAACCGGCATGCCCAAATCCCAGGAAGAAGAGTCTAAAGCCAAGTTCAGGGGTCGAACCATGGTATCGCCAAGATGCTGCTTTTCATGGCTGACCCTGTGCTCTGACCTCAGTTTCCAAACCAAGCTGGGGATATGCGAAGGAAAACATTTCACTGTGCCGTAATGTATGCGAGACAAATAACGGTTAATAACGCGTTATCGCTTTAATGCCACTCATTTTATCAACACGTGATTAACGCAGAGCGCATTTCTATGTGAGCGATCTGCTCCTTCACTCTGCGTCGCGTTGGCCAATGAACGAGACCCAGACAACAAAGACAATCGAGAAGAAAATCCAGTCCGTAGCCTTTATTTCAGCATTGACCTTTCCTCGGCTGGACTTACTGCCTGTGATGTTCAGATGGAATATAAAAGAGGCTATAGATGTGATTTAACACTTCTAAATTCCTAAATATCCCTGAATTACGCCCAATAGCTGCGCATTCACAACAGGTATGTGCTCCTGCTATATTACCGTATGGAACCTAAACCTATCACCAGTCTATATGGAATGCAACCAAAACGGGAACATAATTCTTAAAGGAGCCACGTACCATATTTAACAATTAAAACACATTTAAAAAAATGAACATTAAAGGGATAGGGAGAGAAGGGAGAGATGTACGAGTGGTGTTTATGTAACATCTGTACAATTAGAGTATTACACATGTGAAAAGTATTCATTTATGGTACGAAACGTGCGATTAATCTCGAGTTAACTTGTAGCAATCGTGTGATTAAATATCCTTATGAACACAAAGTGCTTCCTAAATCACCAGTCCAAATCAGAATGTGAACATCCTCTCTGCACAAAGTGATCCGAACGAATCGTCGCATTCGTCTTTCTGCACAGATTTACTCACTGCAAATATACATAATTATAGTACTGTACATATTGTAAATTACCCACTTATGCACTTCTGGTTAGATACTAACTGTATTTCAGTGGCTCTGTACATGTTGTACATTTCATGTACAATCCGTCTCTCATCGCTACATATCAGATCAAAACTAAACTTTCTTCAGGGTCATTAGAGATTTTTTTTTCTTTCTTTTCAACACGAACAAGTTTCGTGTGTGTGTGTGTGGTGTGGGGGGGGGGGGTGGGGGGGGGTGGGGGGGGGGGGTAGTGGTATGGAACCAACAGCCAATACCACAGCCCAAAGAATTTCACTGTGCTGTAACGAATATGTGACAAATAAAGGCTATTCTTCTTCTTCTTCTTCTTCTTCTTCTATTTTTCACAACCTAAAAATCAGTGAGTTTGTGAAATCTTCTGAACATCCAGATGTGTACCCGCACAAACGCAAGGGATTGGATGATCGGATAAGGCAAGGTAAGGCAATTGTATTTATGCAGCACATTTCATACACAATGGTAAACCATGTGCTTTACATAAAAGGAACCCAAAAAAAATAAATAAATAAATAAATAAAATAAATACAAAAAAGTACTGATCAAAAAATGCAAACTTTTAAAGTGAATTTATAAAATCATTATAGTGAAAATACAGTGCAGTGAGTTCGGACGTAGCGCATCGCTCATTCAGTATATACACAACTGAAGCGCTGTGTTTTGAGTCTGGATTTAAATGTGGCTGATGTTTTAGCGCATCTGATCTCTTCTGAGATTCCCATCGTGGGCAGCAAAAACGCTAAAGGCAGATTCCCCTTGTTTTGTGTGAACGGTTGGTATTTCTAACCGAATCCTAGTGATCCGAGTGCGCTGCTGGGTGAGCATATCTGTAACGTATTGACACCATTGAGTGATTTATAAACGAGTAAAAAGAAAAAACAATCCTAAATGCAACTGGAAGCCAGTTTAAGGACATACCATGCAGATGTGTCCAGCAGGTGAGTGTAATGAACAAGCGGCAGGTCATTTGACAGTCATGAACCTCACAATAGTCTCGATATTCTAATCATGCTCAGGATCGATTGTACAAGACGCATAAAAAAAATAAAAAATAAATAAATAAATAAATAACAAAAAATGCTGGAATTTTTGCGATTGGTGTTTCAGTCTGTTATTTACGCACATTTGCAGTGAGCAAACCTCTGCGTCGCGTCTGCATCGGGGTCGTTTTGTGCCGAGAGGATAAAGTTCACATTCTGCTTTGGACTGGCGGTTTAGTCGCCGACGAGTGATCACAAACAAAGCTGTTGACATAAATAACAGGACGTCTGCTAGGTCAAAAAAACTTTTTTAAATAACAGGCGGATCGAACCCGAAAGCAAAACGCTCTGACACGGTCAGTGGTCGAAGAGGCTCGAATTCAATTTACATTATGGACAAAAATACTTGAACACCCGTCAGTTTCAGATGTTTGTGATTCTCCAGCAAGTCAAATTGCTCAGGAAAACCAAACCTGATCTAACCAGAGGATTCCTCACCTTTTTACCTACAACACCATTGTTAGCAAGATCTCCACAGGAATCTACTGGAAGATCTTTCTAGAAGAGTGGAGGTGATAACGGCAAAAAAAAAACAAAAAAAACACGGCACTAAATGTGTAACGGGATGTCCCACAAGTGAATCTTATATTTCACCATCAACCTGCTTCTCCTGCTTTACACAAACTGCAGTCCAACAGGTCAAATACCTTCCAGAACAATGAAACAGTCTCAGGAAAGTTGCATTATTGTAAACGCCACACCGTTCATTGCAAGCGTGTTACATCGGGATAATCAACAAGGATCGCTACATTGCAACACTGCACCTTGGACTTTATTCGGGAAATAGCATCATTTGCGAAGCTTCACTATTTCATCATTATTTGCACGGACACTAAGCGAGTTTCCATTGGCCTTCGAAATGCGCAAATTTATACAGGGAATTAAAAATATGTATAATCCAATGGAATTCACAAAAAAACACATGTATCACGAAAAAAATACATTTACACTCGCATGAGGTGGTTCGCAAACTGTAAAGGAAACGTTTTTTCCCGCATTTCCAGATCACATGGGTATGATGCTGTTGCATGAATCACTTTTTTAAAAATCAATATTTAGAAAATATCGCAGAAGCTTTGCGCAAATGGCGCCTACAGTTAATGTTTATATTAATTCCTTTTTTAATTCTGTAGCTTTCATATTGTTACATTCACAGCATTTAGCAGACACCTTTATCCAGAGCGACGTACAAAAAGCGCTTGAAGTCTCCATTACTTTAAACATGCGACCCGTGTTATTTAAAAATACAGACAAATCATACAGATAAATAAATTTTAAAAAATCCAAACCAAACAAACAATATACTATTAACATAATACTTAATAATAAAATACTTTGCTTAATTTTACACATTTTTCCGGAGCTACACGAGTGTCCAAGAAAAAACTAAAACACAAACCACAAACTCAATCTTGACATTGAGTACAATTATCAATCTTGACATTGTACTGGAACCACACGATATGACCGAAAGTAAGCGGACACCTCACCGTCACCCTTCCATGCGGTTCGGCTTTTCGACACTTATAAATTTCCTTTCCTTTCATAAATGTTTGACGTGTGGAAGTTGGAGTTTGGAATGGAAAAACTCGAACTCGTGCGCTGCCCTCCTCTGACCCAAGCCCAAGCATGTCGACAAATATCTATCCGTCTCTAATATATATATATATATATATATATATATATATATATATATATATATATATATATATACATATACATATACATATACATACATACATACATACACACACACACACATTTGCAGACGCGTTTATACAACTGAGCTATTAAGGGTTTGTTTACAGAGTTATAGCGGAGCCTTAGTAGTGGCGGGATTCGAACCCTTCAACTCAAAAGTCCAACTTCTGACAGCCCCCCCCTTAACCCCCCCTTAACTCCCCTTTCCCTAGATAGAATTAAATAGGACTAGTGTGTACAGGGATCATGTGGAGTTGCCTGTAATTCACAGACGCGTTATGCCGTTTTTATTCCCTCTAGTAACTGACATGAAGGCCCATGCTGGAAATAGTAATTAGCTCAATGTTTAAGTCACTGGGATAATAAATCAGTAACTCGAACACGGTCGAAATCAAATCCCGGCTGGAAGGTCTAAGAAAAGAGGTCGCGTTTTTTTATTTATAGATCGTGGCAGTGTAAACGTGGTTATAAATATTACTAATGCGAGCACACAGAATGGGAATTTTCCACTACAATATCATGAAGCCAAGTCTGGACTGATCTATTCGCGGTCTTTTATTATCTCCCCCCACCCCCCCCAACCCCCCCCCCCCCCCCCCCCCCACACCCCCCCCCACACACACACCCACACACACACACCCCAGACCCCCCCCCCAAACCTTACACACTCACACAAACGCATCATTTCTGAATCAATAAATCCTGGAATAAAATCCATTTTTTCATTCCTGGATTTAATCTTCTTCATGCACGCAGTGTTTAGAAGTACACACTGTACCCTGGAGAACCCCAAGAGCGCTTTACACAATGCAGCCTATATGCTCGAGCTCCATACCATACCATACATACCCCTAATGCATGCAGCCTCGCCTGTATTTGCCCACACCAAGGGAAGGAGGGAGGGAAGTACACATCTTTAACTCCTCCATTATATATAATCTACCTGTCGAGGCATGAATATGCATTGCACTATTGCAACAAAAAATAAATAAACGCATTGTTTCCCTTTTCTTCGAAAGAGCCACGCGCTCGTGCTTTCCCACACACACACACAATGCGCCGAGGTGTGCGAGCGCGCCATTTAAATCAACATTCATATGTATTTATTTTTATGTAAACAAACAAACAAACAAACAAAAACAGGAATCGATGCGCGTGCACACACACACACACACACATGGCCCCGCGATTGAAATCCGTAGCTTTTTTCGTTTTCACGTGTGCACACACACACACACACCCCTGCTTCCTTTTGCAGATACGCTTATCTCCGTCCAACCAGACCATTTTGCCAGAAAGACGTCTAAACTCTAAACTCTGTTGATCGTTCTAATTTTTTCATTTCCCAAAATCAAATATATACTACTTTTTCAATTCGGGGGGGGGGGGGGGGGGCATACACGACTCACGTGCACCGAATGTCGGCTATTTCTGACTATATGATCGTCTTTTGCGTTCATGATCACGCATGCATTAGGTGTTTAAAAGTACACGTTTAAAAGCCAACAAGCACGGACGGACATCCTTAATAAAACTCATAACGCACCTGGTTTGGTCAGGGGAGGAACAGCACGCGTTCTTCGGCTCTGTGAGATGAGGCGGACGACTGATCCGAGCTCCTAGTCCAAACCCATTTAAACCAGGAGAAGAGCATGGAAATTTCCACCATGTGATGATGGCAGCATCGGATTACAGCGACACACTGCGATGGTGGTGGTCTGCACCCAGCCTGTCACCGGCGACACAACAACACACGACTTTTCCTTTCGGCTTTTCTTCTCGCCAGCTTTTCCAAGATAGAAGATAGTTCGATAGTACCAATACCATCGTTTACGGAATGGAGCTTTTTCACAACATTGCACTGCATTGATATGTACGTCAATTATTATTATTATTATTATTATTATTATTATTATTATTATTATTATATTATTAATATTATATATTTTTAATTTTACATACCAAACTTTACCAAAGAGGTTAAGATCCTGAGTGACAGAATCCTGAATTGTGGTGCCAAACAACAAAAACAATCTAAAAATTATACTCTTTCTAATAGCTCTCACTTTTTTTGCACTGTGTGATGTGGGAATAAAATATTAAATGAATAAAATATTAAAGAAATATTCGATTTGATTAACAGTAATTGTGTTTCTAGTGAATCTTTTTGACAGACACATGCTTGGTACCTTTTGTTTACATGCAACGACCAAACAAATCCTTTATTTTCAAAGAAAAATAGGCATGAAGGCAAGCTTTGCACACTCCCTGTGTGTCATTTCTATCATTGAATTGCTGGAATGAAATATTTTGCTCTGCAGCACAGATTCTTCACTATTTGGAGATTTCTTATATATCCCAAGTAATTCAATAGGATTTAGGTGCAGTGATGGGCAAGCCATTCCGTTGATGCATCTAGTTTAATGAAATGTTTCCAATCAGCCGGAGTCCAGCAGAATTGCATAGTTCGCCCTGCTCCAAAACACCCCCAAAACAAGATACTTCTACCCCTGTTTCACTGAACACATCTTCTTTCCTGTACTCATTTACACAATTTGTTTGTAAGAGACAAAATCCACTTTTTGGATTCACAGAACTTTCATCCACTCACTCACTATCCAGTTTTTCTGCTATTCCTTTTTTTTGCTGGAATGAAATATTTTGCTCTGCAGCACAGATTCTTCACTATTTGGAGATTTCTTATATATCCCAGAGTAATTCAATAGGATTTAGGTGCAGTAAAGACTGACCGGGCAAGCCATTCCGTTGATGCATCTAGTTTAATGAAATTGTTTCCAATCAGCCGGAGTCCAGACAGAATTGCATAGTTCGCCCTGCTCCAAAACACCCCCAAAACAAGATACTTCTACCACCATGTTTCACTGAACACATCTTCTTTCCTGTACTCTGCATGTTACACAATTTGTTTGTAAGAGACAAAACGTCCACTTTTTGGACTTCACAGAACTTTCATCCACTCACTCACTATCCAGTTTTTCTGCTATTCCTCCTTTTTTTTTTTGCATTTTACAGAGTTTGTTGCATGTGTCTCAAAATCTGTGAAAGACTTCCACACTCTAATCCCCCTTCTTAATCCCCCTCTTAAAGTACTTTTAACTGAATGAGGACAATGAAGAAGGTTCCTATATTCACACCCATAGGGCTAATTGACCGTTCTGCAAGTCTAATAAATTACCAAATCCCCTATATATATATATATATATATATATATATATATATATATATATATATATATATATATATATATATATATATACAGTATATATACACACACACACACTGTGTACTTGTATTATGCAATGGCAGTAAAGATCTACCTAGCTCTCTCTCTTCTGGTTCTACACTTGGGCCCGACTTTTCCTCCTACACTTTATTAGGAAGTAATCCTGCTAATTTATACCTGTTATATCTGTACAAAGGCTAGCTTTAGCCCATAAATTGACCCCAGCTTCCGAATATTCCCAAGAAAGAATCTCATTGTTTTCTAATGTATATGTGATAAATAAAGGCTATTTGTACATTATATTCCAATCCTGTGTCTATTAAAATACATGAATGAAAAACATAACCTTATTCGATCCAACTATTCTGCTATATCCGGTAAGCAACTGAATGTTACGTTCTATCACTACATGTCTTCTGAATATGTACTACAGGTGCAAATCTACAAAGTTTAAATTACATTTTAACCCTTACCAATGAGGCATGCAACAATTAATGAGGCAGCAACAATAACTTCAGATCATTGCTTATGTCTTTTTTTTTCTAGAGCATTGTGTTAATACATGCTGGAAATCTCCACACCAGAAAACTGCTAAAATCGGGGCTTTTATTCTGCAACTTTTTCCCTCAGGATATACTCAGCCTGAACAATTAAAATACTCAGAAATACACCCTTCATGACTGAATACACAGAATACATAACAGGATCCTGAATACACACTGTGTCCTCTGAGAAGCTGAAACTCACAATTGTAAACACACACTTGTAAATAGCATACCTGTACATTCTGTACATATTACTACAACTATATACAGTACATTATTATTTATTTTCAGTCTTGTTATATCCCATCAATGTCTGTACTTTCTTCTACACTGGAAGCTCTTGTCACCAAGTCAAATTGTGTTCACACACACACACAGGTGTGTGTGTGTAAACATACCTGGTAATAAAACTATTTCTGATTCTATTTATAGAGATAGTCATACTATTATTATTATTATTATTATTAGTAGTAGTAGTAGTAGTATTAACTGCTATCTGCCTGCTACTTAATTCATATGGAAGCAGTACATGTATGCTTAGATATGCTTTACTGTATATTAGGGGGATAAAATCCTCCTAGAGCTGGATTTTCTACTTTGTTTAGGCACACAACCAGTGTTGGGGAGTTACATGTAACGGCGTTACGTGATTTAATTACAAAATAAAAGTAACAGTAATTCGTTACAGTTACTGAGAAAAAAAAAGTGTAATTAAATTACAGTTATTCTCGAAAATTTTACAAATCCCAAAGAAACCCGCTTGACTCAGAATGTTATTCTCGTCAAGTGCGACCTATTGCACTTGATGAGAAGTGCTTCTGGTGTGGCATCAAGTTTATTTCCCGATGTTTACACACTGTTTACACACAAAATAGTCCCCTTTCCCAGAAATATCGCGCGTCCAGGTTTCTTCTGTGTCCTGGAAGTCTTCTTTCATGAGATTGTCAACCACATTTTGCAATTTGCACATGCTCTCCGCACTGGTGACCTTTATCTTCATCTTCAGGAAGAGGGTGTGGTCTGCAAATCTAGCAAGTAGGCCGATTGAGGAAGTTGTTTCCGGCAAGAGCTTGGTAACTGTGCACACACACATGGGCAGAATGGCACCCAGTATGTAGAACGATGTATACACTTAAAGGGACCTTATGAAGGTCGGTTCTCCCTGTGACTGGCCGTGCAGCCTAGTCTCGGAACGTTTTGATACGCTAACATTAGCTTTCATCAAATTTCTTTTGGATCCCACTTTTACGGTTTGTTGTGTGCAGTGATGGGAAGGTTACTTTGGAAATGTTATATATTACAGATTTAAATGTAATTGATGACCCTATTCAAAACGTAATACGTAGTGTAACTTTTTAACTACGTTCTAAGAGTAAAGTAACTTGTTACATTTGATGACTTTTTGATTGCTTTCCTTCGTCCACTAGGTGGCACTTGATGAAAATAACATCCTGAGTCAAGCGGGGTTCTTTGGCATTTGTAAACTTTTTGAAAATAACCGTAATTTAACTACACATTTTTTTTTCTCAGTAACTGTAACGAATTACTGTTACTTTTATTTTGTAATTAAATCACGCAACGCCGTTACATGTAACTCCCCAATACTGGTTTTGTGCCTAAACAAAGTGGAAAATCCAGCTCTAGGAGGATTTTTTCCCCCTAATTATCTTGCTTTCCCGACCTTGATAATTATCAAGTAGCTCCTAAGGTCTCGAGTTGGAGAAGTAATTGCACTGTAATTTCTTTGTGTGCTTCTTCTCTGTGAGCACGTTTCTCCGAAATTACTATCACACGCATATCTTTCATTCATAAAGTTGAAGGACCTTTGTCCCAGTTCCCTTTATCTCACTCACAGAGGCACTTGACCTTGCGTTTGCTCTTCTGCACACCTTTGGCATCCCTGCTCACTCATTCTTCACAATCCCCTTTTTTCCTGCTGCTATTACATGCACCACTGCATAGACCAGGGCACTTTTCAGGTATTTACCTTTACACACACACAAACACACACACACACACACACACAATCATGTCTTGTTATTGTAACACGGTCATGCACACAAACCAAAGAGTTACCTCAAATTCATACACATTTGAATGTAACCATGAACTATTTTGTTATTAACACAACAAGTCAAATATTAACAGTATATCCCTCTTTGGGCTACGTGGAAACATCAGCCCCTGATTTGAACCTGCAGAAACAAAGGTGAGAAATATGAAATAAAGAGTTTTATTAAGAAAATAAGAGAAATATTGAACACATGCCCATTCTGTGTGACCTTCATTGGGAGTGGGTGAGTCCATTTTTTTCTTTGTGGTATGCACTGGAATTTCACTGCACTGAAATCACCTTTTTGTGATTTCAAAAATGTGCAGCATCTGCACATTATCGCGTGCACAACTTTAGCCGAGGGGCACGGTGGTTTAGTGGTGAGCACGTTTGCCTCACACCTCCAGGGTCCAGGTTCGATTCCTGTCTCGTCCATGTGTGTGTGGAGTTTGCAGGTTTTTCTCCGGGTTCTCCGGTTTCCTCCCGGTCCAGAAACTTGCACAGTAGGTTGATTGGCACCTTGGAAAAATTAAAAAAAATTGAAAAAATAGTGTATGAATGTGTGTGTGAGTGTGTGTGTGCCCTGCAATGGGTTGGCATTCCATCCAGGGTGTATCCTGCTTTAATGCCCATAGATGCCTGAGATAGGCACAGGCTCCCCGTAACCCGAGGGAAGATGATGAACTTGAACTTTAGCCGATACTTCCGATTGCTTTTTATTAAGGCTTGCTTGAATTTTAACAGCATACTGCACTGTTACATCATAATCCATTATGATATCTTTATTATGGCATTTAACTCTAGTTTAGTCCCTCTAAAGCACTAAAGAATGGGTGGATATTATATTCAGTTCACTTAATCAAATATCCTCAGAAGTGTAGATGCTAAATGTTCTTTATTTGCGAGCCTAAAACCAGGCTACACTGTGTATATTACATGCACCAAAGCTTTGTTTCCATGTGACCTTCACACCCATTGTGGTTCTTCCTCAAACGTCGTTTAAAGCACACAATTAGCATTAAAGATTCTCTCCGCTGGAACTAAGAGTACACAGTAAAGTACACAAAGACATGAATATAATAATTGTGGATCTGCGCTGAAAACACTCTGTAGCACAGGGGCAGGGGTGGGCAAACTGCGGCCCGGGGGCCACATCCGGCCCCTTGGTCCTTTTAATCCGGCCCGCTGAACTTGCTTCGGCTTCTTTGCCGCACGAGAAGAATGTATAACCACACACAGCAACGCTGCTGACGTTGTTGGAGTTAGTATGCTCAGTGTTAAAAATGAAGGAAAAATACAGCCATTTTTTTTGTTGTTTCTTATTCCTTAAATAGAATATCTTTATTCTTAAGGATAGTGGGTAGCCTTAAGGATAGTGGGTAGCCTGATGATATTTAACATGATGATAAACAATGAGAGGAAAAATATTCATATTGAACACATACTTTACGTTCAAGGTTATTGTTCAACGTTATTGTTGGTTCGGCCCACGAACACACCTCAGGTTTCTCATGTGGCCCTTTGGAAAATATAATTGCCCACCCCTGCTGTAGCAGGATTGACTGCTTTCTGGTCTCGTACTCGTGTCCTGATGAATGTGTGAAGAGAAAGGTGGCGAATTATGGGTAATTATCTTGTTTTGGTCTTTTTTTTTTCCTGTCTGCGTTTTCACTTTAGAGCAAAGCAGATGTTATTGCATTTCTTCTCACGGATTCAGGAGATAGCAGGCAAATATTGATCATAATGTGTATCATTTATATATATATATATATATATATATATATATATATATATATATATATATATATATATATATATATATATATATATAGTTTTAGGCAGGTGTGAAAAATGCTGTAAATAAAGAATGCTTTTAAAAATGTCAGTGTTAATCATTTACTTTAATCAATGAACAAAACACAGTGAATGAACAAAAGAGAAATCACATCAATATTTGGTGTGAACACACTTTGCCTTCAAATCAGCAGCAATTATTTTAGCTACACTTACACACAGTGTTTATGAAGGAACTCGGCTGGTTGGTTGTTCCATCTTAGAGAAATAAACATAGATCTTCTGTGGATGGAGACGTTCTCACATCCTTCTGTCTCTTCATGTAAATCCCACACACACTCCATGATGTTGAGATCGGGGCTCTGTGGGGGTCGTGCACATCACTTCCACTACTTCTTGTTCTCCAAAAGGTAGTAACACCAAATACTGATTTGATTTCGATTTGTTCTTTTGTTTGCTCACGTTGCATTTTGTAAATTGACAAAAATAAACAATCATCAATCATATAAGCCAGTGCCACCACTCCTTGAGGGCCAACGTAACACCAAGAAACTCCTTCTCCCTCACAGTGTAATTGCGTTCAGCTGGGCTGAGGAGGCAGGAGAAGAAGGCAGCACGGATGGAGTCGGTTGTCCCGGAGCCCTTTCTGAGAAAGAACGGCTCCAACTCCATGGTCAGAAGCATTGACCTTAATCACAAACCGACGAGAGACTAGTATGATCGGTCTTTGCAGTACGGTCTTTGGGGGAGGAGAAGGCTTGGCTGGCTTCAGGATTCCACTCAAAGAGTACTTGTGGCATAAAATAACCTTAATTTGCCACATATACATTACGGCACAGTAAAATGATTTCTTCGCAAATTACAGATTGTGTTTGGAAGGTGGGGTCAGAGCGCAGGGTCAGTCATGATACAGTGCCCCTGCAGCACAGAGAGTAAAAGGCTTGGCTCAAGGACCCATATTCTGATCAGTAGCCCAGTGCCTTAACCATTGAGCCACCCGATGAGGGAGGTGGGGAAGCTTCTGTAACTGTAACCCTTGATTGGTAAACCCCAAAAACCTCTGAAGCTGTTTGTGGGTGGTGGGTTCCACAGCTTGAATGGATCGGATCCATCTGGACATGCCCAGTCAAGTGTATAAAGCCCTGAAAAGATTTAATGGATGTGTGGAACCCACACTTCTGGGAGCCCATAGAGCCCATTACGGAGGAGATGTTTTACAAGAGCATGGATGTGCTGGGTGTGCTCCTCCATTGTGGCCAAGAAGATCAAGATGTCGTCCAGGGCAACCACGACAAAATGGTCAAACGTATCCCGCAGCACATAATTTAACAAAGCCTGGAAGGCAGTCTTATCCTTCTTCTCGACAAGGAAAAATCCAGCATCTGCAATGATACCTGATACTAGGGATCCTGAATGTATTGTTTTATGATGGCTTGTTCCCACGGAGGCATGGTGCGGGGACGGAGATCAATGGTGCAGTCGTATGGACTGTGGGGTGGTAATGCGGCCACTTTTGCTTAACATGGCAGGGAGGTCATGGTAGATGTTCGGAATGGAGCTAAGGCCTGTCCGAACTTTCAGGGAGAGGCACATGAGGCCTGAGGTAATGGCTGTCGCAGAACGTTCCCCAGTCCTGTCCAGGATGGAGTTATGCTTTTGAAGCCAGAGGAACCCGAGCATAACAGGGGTGTGTGGGGATGCCGTGTGGCCAGGGTGACAAGGGCAAGGGTAAGTTCACAAGCCCGCCAGATCATCTTTGATTGGGTCGGATTGCCCCAGTGGAAGATGCCGGACAGCACTGTACAATGGGCTAACGGATTAAGTTGTTGATCATGAGTAACTGTACGCTCCAGCAGCATATTTGTAGTGTTACCGGTATCAGGGTTTTCCGCTGGATCAATTATATGTCCCGAAAAACTTTAAATAACACTATTTTTAGTGTAAACAAATCACCATTTCTTGCATTTATTGCCCTATTATGCATAATTTTTTCCTGACATTTGAGCTGCATCAAACTTTCTTACTGCTAAAAAGAGTCTTGTATCTTTTTTTGGTGTTATGTATGTGATTTATATAATATGTTGGGACGGCGGTTATTTTTCTGTGGCATGCTGTTTGACAGGCAGTGGGGGGGCGGGTTGTATGGCAGGGGGTAGATTGCAGGGGTACAGGATTGTTTTGCTTGAGATTCCTATTCTTTTCACACAGGCTTGGTTGTCGAAAGACTTTAGGGGAAATCTGTAGACAAAAGACAGAAGTATGGTACGTGTTTTTAATGAATTTAGTTCATTGGTTATTGGTTTAGTTCATTATGGTTGCTACAGGTAATGTGAGGAAGACAAATTCATAAGCTGATCATTTCCTGAATAAATATATATTATATATTCCTCTGAAGTGGGGAACGGTGGTTTAGTGGTTAGCATGTTCGCCTCACTCCGCCAGGGTCCGGGTTCGATTCCCGTCTCATCCATGTGTGTGGAGTTTGCATGTTCTCCCCGTGCCTCAGGGTTTTTTCTCCGGGTTCTCCGGTTTGGCATTCCATCCATGGTGTGTCCGGCCTTAATGCCCATAGACGCCTAAAATAGGCACAGGCTCCCCGTGACCCGAGGGAAGATCGGATAAAGCGGTAGAAGATGAATGAATGAATATTCCTCTGATTGTGGAGGTTTATGAAGTTAAAGTAAGCTTTAAACTGACCTTCAACCCACCAGATACTATTTAGCAATAGAGACAATACTAATACTGGCTAGGATCATTAGAATCATTACTTCCTTTATCCTTAAAAGAACCTCATAGCGAGGATTCTACTTCACTGAATTCCGACCGATTCTTCGCGTGCACTCTTATGTTGTGAATGTCTTGTTCTACCACATGCCAAAGGTGTTCAGTTGGATTCAGATGTGGCAGAAGAACCCTGAACTCATGGTCAGGTCCATGAAGCCAGACTGAGATCAATTTTGCTTGTTCATGCAGGAAGTCTCCAGACGATGACGGGGATGCCGTGGCTATGAACATCAGCAACAATACCCAAATAGGCCATGACATTCAACCGATGATGACTTGGTAGCACAGTCATTTGCCAAGAAACCATTCCTCACATCGTTACACCGCCCCCACCAGTCCGGCTTTCTGACACAATGCAGGCTGGCTTCATAGATTCATGCTTTCCGTGCCAATTTCTAACTACACCATCTGTGTTCCTCGGCAGAAATCGACATTATTCACTGCAGACTTTCTTTCCAGCCTCAAGTAGTCCAGCTTTGGGGAGCCATTTTAATTCTCCCTTATGAGCGGTATACTGTGGATACACACTAGCACTTTGTATGTGGATGCCTGCTATTTTTCTTAATTGAACCCCGAACAAAACTGATGTGCCCTCTAAGGGCATGCAAGCGGTGCACAGTGTTCACCCAGTACTTTTCCGTTAACCAGCAGAGCCAACACTCGTGGCGTCATTCCAGACAGATCATTCCACAGCAAAGGACTACCGCGCTTCACTGGGCCAACTTTAGAATAGCAGAACCAATGACCAATGAGTCTATGGGTTACGACATAGTTTATGTCAAGAATTCGGCTTGTTTAGTTTGGCTTAGTTCAATATTAGATATTACTGCACGTTGTTGTTGTTTTGAAATACGCAGGTTCTTATAAAAAGATTCAGCAAGGGCTGAGTTTTTTCTTTCTGTTCAAATAAATCAACTCAAGAATAGTTCTTTATACTACATACTAAACTATCGCTTTCGTTAGAAGACTAATAAATGTTGCGTTATAAGAGATACTCGTTTATTTTTGGGCTTCATATCTTTACCCCCGTCAAAACATCATTGCGATATCCGCAACGCGGTTGTTTTATCACTAAGCTTCGACTTCAGAAAAAGCCGGCAAACATAAACACCAGAGTGAACGTAGTTAGCCTTTAGGGCACATGTAGCATCTGTGTTTATGTGTTTGAAACAAAACCCACCTAACTTTCCCTCCAACTTCCTCTCACTGCTCTAAATATGCACGCAACCTAATGACCCTCACGTCCTCCAGACAGAAGATTCGGACAGGAATGGCTTCATGCAGGCCGTAGTAGGAGATCCCTGGAGCGCCAGTGTTTGTGATAGACTTTAAAAGCGTGTACACAGGTGCTCTTACACACCGGGGTTTATCACAGTGAGGCTGTTTTTTAAAAACATATAAAAAAAAAAAAAAGCAATGCAGCTGCAAAGTGAAGGGTCATTATAGCACAAAAATAGCAGTGAGTTACGGCTGTTTTTAATGATTTATTATAAATATTTTATGCAATGAATGTATTACAGCTGATCCAACATGAATACATTCCAGTGGTAGATGAAATACACAAACCATGTAGTTGAGTTAAAAATAGAGATAAAAATATATACAAATATTATATATAATAAAATATTATATAAAATAACTTAATTATATAATATTCCTATTAACATTTCTGTCAAAAGACTCGTTACATAATCTCTACTCATATGAAAAGACTCTCTTACCACTGCGATATATTAATACAGGAATATTAAACGCGGATTGATATCTATTAATACAATCATGAGCCCAAAACCTTCTTTTCAACTACTTTAAGGCCACGGATGTTCACGTCTGGAGTTCCTTCCATCATTTATTCCTCTCAAAATGTTTGGTTTGCTGTTAAACTGATGCTGAACTGCGGTACGAAGCGTCAAAGCGGCTTAAATAAAAAGCAATGACAAATTTTAGCAGAATGCTTATTTTTTTTCTCCCATTCCCACCACAGTCTATATGGTCTATATATTATAGAGTCTGGCTGGTCTATATATTAAATCTGTAGCATGTTTTTACGCTGGATACCCTTCCTAATGTAACCTTCTACATTTATTAGGGTGTAGCTCAGTGCTTTTAAGGCGCTGGGTTACTGATCAGAAGGTCGGGGGTTCGAGCCTCAGTATCACTAAGCTGCAACCCTTGGGTCCTTGAGCAAGGCCCTTAAGCCTGATCCTGCGCTCTGACCCCATGCTTACGAAGAAAGAATTTCCGTGTACTGTAATGTATATGTGACAAATAAAGGCTATTCTTCTTCGTCTGTTAAGGCTTGGAACCGGCAACAGAAATGCACTGGCATTTATATAATGTATATGTATGTGTGTGTATATATATGTATATATATATATATGCATATCCTACTACTATCAATATATATATATATATATATATATATATATATATATATATATATATATATATATATATATATATATATATCAATATATATATAGCATATATATATATATATATATATATATATATATATATATATATATATATATAATATATTTTGAATGTAGTGAAGTAAAAGTCTCAACAAAATGGAAATACGTCAATTAAATACAGATGTGTGAAAACATACTATTTACAATACTGGCCTATTTCAGTGACCTTGCTGAACATGAAATGCTGGTAAATGACCTTAAGAAAAAGTTTACACTCTCCTTATAGCTCCTAAAAGCTGCACAGCTATTAGGGCTGTGTGATATGGACAAAAGTAACCTATCACGATTTTCTTGGACAAGATTCTAATCAGAGGGTTTTTCTCCGGGTTCTCCTGGTTTCCCCCCGGTCAAAAAACATGCACGGTAGGTTGATTGGCACTTTGGAAAATTGTCCCTAGTGTGTGAATGTGTGTGTGTGTGTGATTGTGATGTGTGTGTGTGTGTCGTGCGATGGCATTCCATCCAGGGTGTATCCTGACTTGATGTCCATAGACGCCTGAGATAGGCACAGACTCCCCGTGACCCGAGGGAAGATCGGATATAGCGGTAGAAGATGAATGAATGAATGAATGAATGAATGAAGATTCTAATCACGATTTTTACACACGCAGACATTCTACAGTGTGAATCCATGTGAAACATTTTTACCAAAGGAAAACTATTAGATCTTTACCAAAGACCTGTAGCGTGTCTCTAAAACGGACATGAGGCGTAAAAATTAATTATAAAATCAACTAGAAAATGTGTGACAAAATGTCTCTAGAACAGGCCTATGGGAAAACAAAATTAATTTATATTTGTGTGTGTGTGTGTGTGTGTGTGTGAGACAAAATGTCTCTAGAACAGACCAAAACAAAAATAAACAACATCCCAGACTACAGTCTAAACAATTCGAACGCTGGCAGAATCTAGCTGCTTTAGGTGTTCACATTTTTCCTGCTGGGAAAAGTATCAGATTTAGAAATCCTGCAATGGTCACAACGCAATGTCAATACGATTTCGATTAATTGCACAGCCCGAACAGCCATAGAATTTAATCAACCCTTACATACAAAACGTATGGACAAAAGTATTGGGACACCTGCCATTTGTATTTGTGGTTCTACCACAGGTTGAAGGTAGTTGAACAAAACTAACCTAGCTCCATGAAGATCTGCTTTTCATGGGGCCGGATGTGAAAGATCTCCTGCTGTAGACCTCCAGCACCCCTGAACACGAACGGATTTGAACACTGACTGCAATCCCTCCTCACCTCTTCAACTACATCAGTAACTGACTTTAACCTTGTTACTGAACGAATTTCCACAATAATCTAGTAAAACATCGTCCCAGAAGTGATTATGATAAACAAGACCAAATAAACTCATGCAAATTCTCATATATCTTATATATGGCTTCAGCCTCAGCACCTGTAACGCAAAAGTGCTCCAATCCTGCTCTCTGCTGGAGCTTGCAGAAACGACCTTTTTGCATCTGTTCAGTCCCGTCAGAAACCAGAACATGTAAGGCGACATTGCAGCTTGAGGGGAAACACACATGCTGCGTAATGAGATATTCCTGCATGAGGACTTGAGTTAGGGAAGCTTTTCTGTAATTAACTGTAAATATTAAGTTTAGCTTAAAAAATATCACTTGGATTAATTTTGCAGTCTTCAAAATCTAAAATTGTATTTTTATAAAAAAAAAAAAAGAGCCATATATGAATACATTTCTATATTGAATATTGAAACCCATGAAATCAAATTCACTATGTAATACTTGGATATTGGCCACAAGGGAAACAATATAATTTTGTTTTAACATAAGTATTTTCTTACTACAGTGTTTTTCCTAATACAGAACACAGGTTTAACATTTATTGGCACCGTTCCAGGTATTATATGGTTAGTATTTTGGGCATATTTGTATTTCTAAAACATTATTTGTTTATATTGTCAATAGTGCATTTTGTACCATCATTGATCCTGTCAGAGATTTCTTTCCCCATAGAATATTTTTGATCGTCCTATTTCATTCGCCTTTTACTGTTAGATTAGATGTTCCACTAGACATTTGTGTGCATTCAGCTACAAGGCTGTTAGTAAAGTCAGGTATTGATGTAGGTCCGAAACTAAGGAAGCCTGGGGTTCAGTCAGTGGTCACATTCATTACAAAGAGGGTTGGAGCAGACCCTGTGTGTGTGTGTGTGTGTGTGTGTGTGTGTGTGTGTGTGTGTGTGTGTGTGTGTGTGTGTGTAATTAAATACACCTAATACACAATGGTCACTGTACACTAGACACTTTACACTTCATACACTTTTAAAAAAAAAATATTTTTTTTATTTTATTAACTTTTCTTGCCATTTATTACATAAATGATGCACTATTTCTTTTTTTTTTAAATTTGTATTTCTTTAGTACAGAGTCAATAGTCATAGTAGTGTTACTAGATCTACTGTAAAAATCCATATTATGGCAAAAAAGAGAAAAGATCCATTATTACTTCAAATAACATTATCAAGAACCTGTATCTCTAAATGCAGTCTCCAAAACCATCAAACAACACTACAATTACAGCATCCTATGAGGACAACTCAGCACAAAAAAAACGACTATGAGCTACCTCTGCTAAAGAAGATATACATATATATATATATATATATATATATATATATATATATATATACTGGCTATATATATATATATATATATATATATATATATATATATATAATATATATATATAATATATATATATATATATACACAGTTGGACAGAAACAGAAATGCGCTCTGAATTATAATGCATTTTTTCACTTTCAACGTGTTCACTTTGACATCCCTTAAAAAAACATATTTATATGATATACCAGGACTGATATAAATAATTAATCACATTATTAGAACTATAGTTCCAATATTTCCAATATAGTTCCATTATATGTGAAAATTTGGTGTATGTGGACATGTTGCTTATTTAAAAGATAAGATTTAATGTTATTTCTTGACTGAAAGAAAAAAACAAACTAAATAACTCAAACAAAACGAACAAAACAACAACAACAACAACAACAACAACAACAACGCGTCACTTAAATGATCTTTCCCATCACTTAATGTGAGAGCTCGATAATGGGGATTTAAGGACAATTTGGCAACGTTTTCGGTGCAACCAACGACACGGGATTTTACAAGCAGCATAAGTCCAAATGGACCAATAAGACGGAGACTTGTAGTTGGGTGAGAGTGAAGCGGTGGCCGCTTCTTGTGGCCCACAGCAGTTGGACTGGCCCGGAGAGGGAGCGGCAACAGCTGTGGGAGCCATAGCAACCGGATAAACATGAGTTACTATAGCAGGTAAAGAAAAAAAAAACAACAACAACAAAACCCTGAAAAAACAAAACAAAGCGAAAAATACGGACGGATCGGGATGTGATTTATTCAGTTTTGGGGGTGAATCTCGGGTGATTTGAGGTGTTTGGAAATGAAAACCTGTAATGGATTTATTTGGGAACTTTCCCCCCCCGAATGTCTGTAGCCTGAACGCTAGCGTCCTGCTGTAACACACATGAGGATGTACATGGGTTTTATACAGTGTAGGATTAAAACACACACGCAAATAAAATGATAAAGAGATTTAAACGTGTTACACGTACACAATATTAAGGTTTTGCAGGTTTTGTTCCTTCAGCTGTAAATCTCCATCATATCTGAGCAGCAGTTAGCATGCTAGCGGGAAATCCAACTCCTCTTATTTGTGAAAAGGTTTCTTTAAAAAAAGAAATAAAAAAAACGTTTTTACTGCATTATTATGGAATAAATCCGATAAAAAAAGAAATCTGTTCCTGCATCTCAGCATCCAGCCTTTTTCCCCTAACCATATGCCTTATTCCTAACCATATCCAGCTTTTTCCCCCCACTGCTTATTGTCCCTGTTTATTTTATTTATAATAATTATTAATATCTATATTAACTAGTTTTTAGTGATTGTATTGATTTTATATTAAAAGGGGAAATAAAATGTCCATATGCTCTAATAATAATTGATTATCATATTATTACTATAATAATAATAATAATAATTATTATTATTATATAGTACTACCACTATATATTTATGCTGATACTATTTTTTTAACCTGCAATTTAAAAAAAAAAAATTTAAATGTATTTATTTGCATTTATAAAAATATTTATTTGGTTTACATGACAATTCTTTATAGGATATTTCTTAGTATAAAAAAATTATATATATTTTTTAAATTATGATAATGCCAGGCTTTAATAATTATTGAATTAAAAATAATTGTAGTAAATTCAATGATTCATTGATTTCATTAATGGTTAGTAAAGACATCCTGCTCTCAATCAAAAAGTGCAATCAAAAACAGGAGCCTCGTCATTATTATCACATTATTATTGCATTATTATTATTATTATTTTTGTGGCGATGTGTGATTACTCGGCTGCAATCGCGTTAGTAATGTTTTCGACGCGGTTGGAGCTCGATGGCAGGAGATCTTCCACTTGTTCCAACCCATGATAGGCAGATCATCATGGAGCTGGAACAAGTTTGAGTCTCCGAAGTTCAAGTGAAGGGGAAAGATGTTTTGCGTACAACTGAAATGTGTGCCAACACTTTCGTCCACTTGCATCCGGAGAAAAAAGGCGAAGAGCGAAAGAAATAAAGTACGAGCAGGTGCTGTTGAGGAGTTGACATCTCGCTAAAAACCTTCCCTTCACCTTCATCTCAAAGAGTGCTTTCTGTCCGAGGAAGTGCAGCTGCACGGCTCGGCAACAAAACACAGTGGTTTATTGTGTTATTGTTTTCATGGCCCGGTGTCGTGGTGACGCAATGGGGTACTCGAAGTGGTAGATTTGGTGAGAGAAGGAAAGCAGGACAGATCTCTGAGACTGTACTGAACCCATGTAGAATCCAAAGGTCTTATATTGCACTTAGAACATATTGGGAACCAACCGAAAGAGTCCTGTTCTATGTTTTTTTAATGTAGCACTCTGTGTGTGTGTGTGTGTGTGTGTGTGTGGTCCTCGGGTGTGTTTCTGTTTTACAGTTGCCGCTGCTTCTTATTCTTCTCCTTTAATTTTCATTCCGATAAACATGTCCCCGATTTTTAGTTCTTGAAGCCATAGCAGATAACACCACGTGGACACCTGACCATAAGATTGGTGTCCCGTTCCACCTTTATTCTAAATTTGCTGTTAGAAAAAGCTCCACTTTTCCATTAAGACGTTCTACTAGATTTTGTGGAGATGCGCACAGGGTTGGAGATTTATAGCGGTAGATGTAAAGAAGATCTTCGTCTCTTGCTGGAGCAGGTTCGGGTCTGCTGGTTCAACTGGAAGAAACATTATACGATACGATTGTCTGTATGCGCTAGTGTTTGGATGGAAAAGGCAGGTATCCGAATACTTTAGTCTATACAGGGTAGAATAACATCCTGCAGGCTGAATAAAGGACAGCGGTCTTAATCAGTTAGATCAGTGTTTAAAATGTGCAATTTTGATTAAATCATTGTTGATCATTATTGTAGGAAATCATAAACATGATCAGTGTCTTCACATAGATAAATAACTGTCATTAATCATTAATAATAATAATAATAATAATAATAATAATAATAATAATAATAATAATAATAATCGATAACTAAAGACGAGTGTATCAAACTGGTAGGCCTTTGTATGATTCAGTATCCATGAAGTAGCTCGTAAGTCCTTTATTCCTAAACGTATGGCTGCAGGTACAAAGCAGTCCTTTATATTTACACACACAGGATATCACCTACTGCATTTCCCGTACTTAACAATGAGCTCTGTCACTCCCTTAAAGAGTGCCCAATGCTGAAATAAATGAACAATGTGAATGATTTCATTGTTTCTACACTGTATGGTTAGAAGTATTGGTGACACAAAGGCTTTGGATGCAGTAGCATGCGTTTTTGAGATTCAAACATTACATTTGGGAACAAAGCCATCTGCTTTACATTGGGTTGGAAGATCTCCTGCAGTGGTACGAGTGTTAAAGTGCACCCCAGACCTTCTTATCTACATCAGAACCTGACCCGAAAACACACTTGTGGCTTAATGAGGCTCCACAAACAATCTAGCAGGACTCCTTCCACAGAGAGTGGAGTTTACTGTAACAGCAAATGTGGAATGGGATGTTCAGAAAGAAGCAATCTTGTGCTCAGGTGTCCACAAACTTTTGTCCATGTCATGTAATTCAGCTGTCCAGTTGCATGTGTGGATTTCCACGTGCCGTCCTAGACACAAAATCTTCACCCGCTGCCAAGACTTTGTCTTTCGGGTCTAAAGAGTATTGCGATATTTTGTTTGCCAATACTGTATCGATTCTCTATTATCGTATTCCTTTATTAGTCAAACACGATTTATATCCTTGATTGATAGATAGAAAGCAGTTTTTTTGACCGTGAAGTGACAGGAAGTACTAGCGTAAGGCCATGGTGCTATTTACGGTTGGTTTTCCAGACGGGAAAATGTTAAAATGGCGTTAACCAGTGACATTTTGTTCGTAGTTGCCATTTGTGGCGTACAGAATGGTGCTGCATGTACACAAAGCTTAAGTTAGAGAAGACTGCACTTGTGAGGGACATGCCTGCATCTTCTTACACTCTTATAAAATGAATATTTTATTTTTTTACTCTTTATGTTTTTGCCTCCCTTTGACTAGGGTGTAAAATGTAGTAAGCACCTAGATCATGCTTCTATTACTACTATCCTAATTCTAATGGTAATATTAACAATACACAATACAATGTGTATTATAGTGTGTGTGTGTGTGTGTGTGATATATATATATATATATATATATATATATATATATATATATATATATATATATATATATATATATATATATATATATATATATATATATATATTATATTATATATTTTTTTTTTTTTTTTATTGTGTTGTGTATTATTTATTAGGGCTGCCAATTGATTTAAAATATTTATTTCGCACTATTGCCAGGAGTTAACCCAACCCATGATCATGATTAATCGCAAATTAATAACACCATAAATTACTAGAATAGTGAATCAATACACCATAATAGTACCATATAAATGAATACTTTTAATTTTTCTAACAAGATATTATAATTATATACATATAAAATCTCTCCCTTTAATAAAATGATTGATTATTTAATATTTATTTTACTCTGGAAATTATTCTTTTAATATTCATTTCTTGTTATTACCGTAAATTCTGGACTATAAAGTGCACCTGCATATAAGCCGCATCCGCTCTATTTAAAAAAAAAAACCCAAAAAAATAATAAAAAAGCCGCACCTGCATACAAGCCGCATCCGCTTTTGAATGGTTTGTAAATGTACATGTATGTACCTAAATAGATCCTTTCCTAACCTGTATTTTAACACGTGTGTTTTTTGTGTAACGGTGGACGCTGCACAGAGACGCGCGGAGATCCGGAATTCATACAAAACATGATTTATTAGAATAAAGAACTCAGGAGACGCACGCTCATACGGAGCGGCCAGACAGGCTAGGGAGCCTTGCGCTCTGCTGCGCCGTACCGGGGTACCGCCGGTACCGGGAGTACGGACGGAGAGCAGGAGCGGTGGCGGACTTGGAAGTCCGGTGAATCGGGAACAGACAAAGGTTAGGCATAAACATATATCGAGCGTCCGTGTCCGCGACACTAGGTATGTGCTATGAGCCCGGACGGGGATTGTAGGGTAGAAAGGAGAGAACCGGGCTTATATCGGGAGAGGGAAAATCAAGAACCGCTGAAGCTGTATTCTGTGTGCGTGCGTGTGTGTGGTGTGTGTGGGGGGTGGGGAATGAGGGAAGAGCAGGGTGGGGCGGAGGAGAGACGGAGAGAGAGCACCGAGAGCAGCAACACTTTGCTGATTAAAACGGGACAGAACCAAGAGAAAATAAGCGCTATTTACAGTATTTATTCTTCATTTCTCCTGTGTGTGAAATCACGTCACCTTAACCTTGTAAAGATAGAGTTTGTCCTCCTTCTATCCGCTTCTTTTTTCGACCCACTTATATCTGCTAAAGAGGAACTAGCGCATTTGGGAATGCGATGCACTTTCGTAAGGTTCCGATATGGTAATATACACTAATATAGTGAAGAGCTCATACCTGTTGTGAATGCGCAGCAAGTAGGCGTAATTCAGGGAGATTTAGGAAGCGTGAATGGTATGCACAGTTTCTTTATTCACTTGTTCTTTTTTGTTCTTTGTTGTCCGGGTTTCGTTCATTCTCCAACACAACGCAGAGTGAAGGAGCAGATCACTCGCATGCACATGTGATGCACTGCGTTATCATGCAATGGAATAGAATAAAATTAGAACAGTTAATAAAATGTGTGCCTTTAAAGTGAATTTGCAGTAATGCGATATGAATATATATTCAGTGGTACCTCTGTCTGCGTCGCTCTCAGTGTACGTCGTCCTTCATGTAACGTTGGATGTTCTGTTGGGAATTTGGTGTCGGTTGACATTGTTTGCTTCAGTTTTTGTCGCTTTCGCCTGGCGCACCATCTAGAGGAACACGCTAATTGTTCCTTGATCATGACCTGAGACAGGGATGATTTATATATATATATATATATATATATATATAAATGAATTATATTTAACAATATCTTCATCTTCATCTTCTACCGCTTTATCCGATCTCTTCACTCGGGTCACGGGGCCTATCTGCATAGCCTGTGCCTATCTCAGCAGGTGTCTATGGGCATTAAGGCAGGATACACCCTGGATGGCCAAATGCACACCACCACACACCCACACACACACACACACACACACACACACACACACACATTCATACACTAGGGACAATTTTTCCAAGGTGCCAATCAACCTACCGTGCATGTTTTTGGACCGGGGGGAGGAAACCAGAGAACCCGGAGAAAAAACCTCCTTGAGGCACGGGGAGGGAGAACATGCAAACTGCAAACACACACACATGACCGAGCCGGGAATCGAACCCGGATCCTGGCGGTGTGAGGCGAATGTGCTAACCACTACGCCACCGTGCCTCTTATTTAACAATATTGTAATATTATTTAACACAAACATATTTAGGGTTTAAGAAGCTAGGGTTAGCAGTGTAATTTTAGATGCGAATTCAGGAATTCAGCTCCCACTTTGTTCTGGTTAAATAATATATTTTCTAAGGTTTGGTGTGTACTTAATTCCAGCTTTCCTAAAATTAGAAATATCCTAGTAAATATTAAATGTATGTCCTATTATATAATACGGTAATATATTGTAGCCCGACCGCAGTACCGTGATACATATTGTACCGACAGAGCCGATACACAGAGCTGTATAAATCATGTTTCTTAATTACTTCAGTTTTAAAATTTTGAAAACATTTTAAAAACGCTGAATCAGTAAATCAGTTTTCTGAATTATTTCATAATTCTGCTATAATTGTCAGCGTCTCAGTTACACAGTTACATGCTTTGCTGTGTTCCACGTGATTGGACGTGCTGTTTCACGTTCGAGCGCGCTAAATGAGGCTCAGAGACCTGTAGCTATTGTGACTCAACACTTTATGAGTGTAAGTACGGATGTAATAACAATAGGCAGCGGTGTCATCCTCATCACCTCACAGCTGGGGTGGATTTCAGCTTCGAGGAGCTGTTACAGGAGCTGACACCTGATCACAGAAGCTCGAAGGGAATGAACGCTCCCTGGTGTCTCTCACCTTTACAGTCCTTCACCATACCATCACTAAGATATATGGAAAGTCATGATTTATTAAGAACTGTTTTTTTAAACATCATCCATAATGTCAGAAATATTTCAGATGCAGAGGCTTTCATTTGTCCATCTGCAAGTACTTTCACTAATATTGGCGTTTTTCGTGGATAAGAACCCCATTATAGAAAGATTATATAAGGCTTAGGCTTTGAAGGGAAATAATTTGGAAGGTACAGCACTCAACAAGGCCATTGAACAAGAAGATGATGAGAGAAACCACGCTTGGACTTCTTGATAGAAGAATTTGTTGTTAGATGTGATGAAGATAGAGCTCTTTGGTCCCAAGCACTGTGTGTGTGTGTGTGTGTGTGTGTGTGTGTGTGTGTGTGTGGGGCACACCACATATACAGTGTTGTATGGTGGTGGCAGCATAATGTTGCGAGGATGCTATTTTATTAACAATCACCAAAAATGGCAAAAGTACAAACATCCTTCACTTAAGTAGAAGTACAGCTCCTTCAAGTTATACACTTATATATATAGAAATACACTGACATACTTGCTATACTTTATACTTTATAGTTAGAGTAAAGAAGTGTCATGCCCTTATGTAAAAAGTAGACATTACTATGGCCTGTTTTATTGTCACGCTGGTAAATGGACCTCACATCATATTAAACATCATATTAATATAAGGGCTTTTAAAGTTAACGCGTTAACGCAGATTCACTCTATCTGCACTAATTTTATTAACGCAGCGGGCATATCTATCTCACGCTTCCTAAATTTCCCCAGTTAGAGTATTAGAAACATGAAAATGGTAAATTCATGGTACAGTGGTACCTCGGCGTGCGTCGCTCTCAGTGTACGTCGCCTTCAGCAAACGTCGGATTTTCCGTCGGGAATTTGGCGTCGGTTAATTCCGTCACGTTTGTCTGGTGCGCCATCTAGAGGAACGCGCTAATTGCATCCCTGATCATGACCTGAGACAAATGGGATAATTCAGTTAGTCAGTAACGTCAGATTCAGTCAAAGTCTCTTGCTGAGGAACGAACAGAGGTACACAGAGGTACCACTGTACATTGAAAATGTGTAATTAATGTACGATTAAATATCTCAATCTATTGACAGCTGTAAATAGAATAATAATATCCTTTATTTGTCACATATACATTACAGCACAGTGAAATTCTTTCTTCGCATATCCCAGCTTGTTGCTGGGGTCAGAGCGAAGGGTCAGCTATGATACGGCGCCCCTGGAGCAAAGAGGGTTAAGGGTCTTGCTCAAGGGCCGAAGGGGGGCAGCTTGGCGATACCGGGGCTCGAACTCGGACCTTTTCCGATCAGCAGCCCATCGCCTTAAACCACTGAGCTAGCCTACATCTGTGGTGTGTGATAGCCAGGAAGTTGCACACTAATGGTAGATTGGAAATAGCCATATATAATAGGAAATCGGTTGATGGGTTGAAAATGGCGCAATGAGAAGAAAAATAGTAACTAAATAAAGTAAAATAAAAATAAAGTAAGGAGCCTGGAAGAAGAAAGTGCAGAAAAAAGTGTGAATAATGTAATGAGTAAACGTAAAATGTTTTCTGAAATACCGGACAAATCTACTTAAGTATTTGTATTTCAATACTTCCCACCTCCAACAGGCACTGGGCCTCCTGTTGTATGTTGTATGTATGAAGTAAGAAGGTTCCAGGAAGTATAAGAAAATGCCTTCTTCAGTCTCCTGAAGGGTGGCAGGAAATTCTCTCTTTATGCCCATTACAGTGACTACAGTTACAAGACCAGAGCAACATTGGAGAGCCCAAGAACAATATGATGAATGTCCTACATTTTATATGGAAAGCAACCGGAACAGAATTCTTAAAGGAGCCACGTCCCATATTTTACAATTAAAACAACCACTAAGAAACATTGAAATTAATCAATAACAAGAAATGAAAAGTCCTGATCTGGATCATAGTGAGAAAGAAAGGCAATCCAGGGCACGTTTCCAGAAGTGACAGGAATGCTGGGAGCGCTGTATTGCTGTGTAAGGGGACTGTATTTGAAGGCGATAGTGTGTAAATGTAGATAATCTACCAGAGCAATAGTCAAATGGGAAAGAGGAAGGGACATCAGATACTCTTCGACAAAACACGATAAGAGAAAATGCCTTGTGAGGAATAGCGTGACCGCTGATATATAATAGTGCTATTATAACGCTCGTAGGCCTGCCTCTGGTTGCCATAGTAACATAGCGGTGGAGCTTTTCTGCTGTTCGACACAAGATCCAAAAAATCTGTGTTTTCTGCGTATCAGGTTGCGTTTCTCTCGATTAGAAGTTGTGTGTACGCGCTCCTGAGATTTCAACTGGAACCTTTTTTAATTCCAGGTCTTGTTTTGCTTGGCCAATGTTCACTAATTACACCCCGAAGGTGTGCATCTGGTACGGAACACACACACACACACACACACACACACACACACACACACACAGACACACACACACACACAGACACACGCGTACGCACGCACAAAACCGTGCCCATAGGTGCGTGCGCGTCTCCCGGCAACGTCCCCGTGCTGCCTCTGGTGGTTTCTCTGTTTGGAAAAGCATCTCGCCTCGGCACACTCTGGAGAAGAACACGGATGGAATTAGCGCTTATTAGATGATGATGAGAACAACAGGAGGCTGTAGCGCTTTGACGTCACTCGAAAAGCTGCGTTAGGACTCCGCCACAAAGTTCGGTTTAATATTTTATCAGACTGGAGATGATATATAGATGATGGTCGTTCCCATGATGGGATCGGTGAAGTGATTGAGGTCGCCCCCCTCCCCAATTGACGTTTGCTCGAGATAGGTGTGGGTGTCCAAGGGATGTTTGAAAGGTGTTGTTGCCATAGTGGCTGCCAGGGGGACTGGGGGGGACGGGACAGGATGAGGAAACAGGGAGGAGGTGATGACCTGAGTGCAGGTGAGGCTGTCTGATCTGCTCTTCTCACTCACGCGTACCATGGATTCATTGAACACATCGTCTCGGCCCGTCTACAGCCGCTGGTCTTACAGGTACACACCTCCAAGCTTAGCCACTCTAGTAGTTCTACACAACCGCTCTACTCTGGCTATCACTCTTTTTTTGGTCGGGTTTAAAGTGCTTAAGTGTAAGTAAGAGTGTCTCTGTAACGTGATGCGAATTTTAAATGTGTGACTGGTGATTATGGACTATTGCTTCAAAGCTATACGAGTCCTGGGTGTGAGAACACCATAGCAGTGTTGAGCACATGATCCACCATCAGGTAATATTTTTATTGATATTAGATATAGATTTTATCGTACTTTCTCCGGTCATAGCCATACATTCCTGTAAAATCTCATGAATTCCTTTTATTCCATTATTCCAATGGAAAGTTCCAACATGTTAGCATAATTTCTAATTGTAAGCAAGAAATCATGTTATTTTAATATACATAGCAAAATGTTTATCATAATTATTGTGGCTTTTAATTAAAGCATATTACCGCATATAGTTGCAAAATAGTTGTGCAATTTGTTGACTGGTTGCAAAAGCGGGGAAATTCTTGGGAATTCTTTTTTAATTCTAACTTAACGGGAGACACTTAACATAAATATAAACATTTTGCGTGGTCATAAACCGACAGGCAAGCAAACTAATACGGAGTAGTGACTGACTATTTTGACATTTTTTATTTCATCGTTTAAGTATAATTTTCCACACACAACAAGGAACTTTTTAAACATAAATGGATTTATTACTTCTGTAATCTGCATGAATATTTGCAGGATTTAAGAAATGATGCGTGTTATGGAGTGAAATGTACTGTGTGTGCACAGTGCGTGTAGTGGGCGTGGCCTCACGGCACTGCAGTACCTGTGCTGTGTGCATGTGACTGATGAATGTGCAGGTAGAAATTCATCTGAAGTTGCATTAAATGTGTTTTACCATGTAGTCAAGTCAAGTAGGCTTTTATTGTCATTTCAACAATATACAGTGCAGTATACAGTGAAACGGAACAATGTTGCCCCAGGACAAAGGTGCTATGACAGACAACATCAATTAACATGACACAGGATTGTACATAATTCTAAACTATCACAAAGGGAAAAGTAGAAAACTAAATAGGAATAAAAAGCAAAGTGCCCCCCCCTGAAAAAAAAGGGGGGGGGGTTTCAGAAGACAAAACGACAATAAACACTACACTGTAGCGCCGATCATGTTGCATACAATTGTGCAAAAAAAAACAATTTGTTCCTACGTGGTAAAAGATAAATAGTGTGATATGATGTAAATATATTTCTTCATACTGTACATATGCAAATAGTATTTATTGTTATATATACACTAATTATTGCACCGCGAAACGCACTTCTGGTTGGATGCTAACTTTATTTCGTTGGCTTGTTTAATAAAAGTTGAATCTAATCTAATCTAATCTACATCTGTTTGCTTTAACCAAAATGATCCTGCATTTTTTTATTCCCAGATAATTCCCATTATTTGTGTTTCCATTCCCCTTCAAAACGCTCAAATTCATTCATTCATTCATCTTCTACCGCTTTATAAAACCGTTTTATCCGATCTTCCCTCGGGTCACGGGGAGTCTGTGCCTATCTCAGGCGTCTATGGGCATTAAGGCAGGATACACCCTGGATGGAATGCCAACCCATCGCAGGGCACACACACACACATTCACACACACATTCATACACTAGGGACATTTTTCCAAGGTGCCAATCAACCTACCGTGCATGTTTTTGGACCGAGGGGAAACCGGAGAACCCGGAGAAAAACCCCCTGAGGCACGAGGAGAACATGCAAACTCCACACACACATGGCCGAGACGGGAATCGAACCCGGACCCTGGCGGTGTGAGGCGAACGTGCTAACCACTAAGCCACCGTGTCCTAAAACGCTCAAATTTAAATAGCGAATTGAAAATACTAATAAATAATGTAAACGCGTCAAATTCGCAAAAACTCACATGTATTCACAAAAAAAAGTTTATACGCTCGCATGAGGTGTTTTTTTTTTTAGACTATGCGAAAAAATGATAATTCGCAAAACTGTAATGGAAACAGTTTTTCCGCATTTCCAGGTCACATGATATACGTGTGATTGGCTGCGATATAAGGAAGCCACCCCATTGTTTTTTTGAGTGACGTTGCGAGAGGACGAGTTTTAGTCGCATGATATGGAATAATGAAAAAAGCGTCATATCGCAACAGTTTTTTATATCGACATTTCGGAAATATCGCAAAAGGTTTTTGGGGGAGGTGGTATAGCCCAGTGGTTAAGGTGTTGGCCTCTGGACCAGAAGATCACGGGTTGCAAAGCCCCACCACCACCAAGCTGCCACTAGTGGGCCCTTGAGCAAGGCCCTTAACGTGATTTGCTCAGTTGTAAGTCTCTCTGGATGTATCTCTGGATACATGTAAATTTAAGTTTTACGCAATTTTGTAATAGAAACATAACTATTGAAGGTTTACAGCCCTCAAAATGTGTGCAATTTTGCGTTAATGAGCGAAACCCTTCTTTTGACGCATTTCGCAGTTCAGCGCTGCTGCATGGGTTCATCTCGGCTGCTATTTAGTTACATTTCACACTGACTGATCCCACCTTTTTGTCATCGCACTGTTGTTCACATGCATATTAAGAACAGCAGTATCTGGGTCAGATGCACTAAGTAGATTGTTATGCTAAATAGTTGTCACTGAATGCAGTTCACTGTGGATGGGAGAACAATCAGGTGAACTCACACTCTTCTGTCGGCGCAATTACAATGCCTTCTTTAGTGTGTGTGTGTGTGTGTGTGTGTGTGTGTGTGTGTGTGTGTGTTGAAGCTGTATTTCTTGAGGCTAAGGGCAGCTTTGGGTCTTTTTTTTTGTGAGTATGTATCCATGGTGACCAAGTAGGTGTCACAACGAGGAGGTTGGTGTTCTCCATGCCAGACACACACTCCATGAAACATTCATACGCCGAAGCCTTAAGTCAACGCACAACACAGTGTGTTTTTCGGGCCGAACCCAGGCATTATGTTGGGCTCCCAGCGAACTCCAGAGAGGTACAACGCGGATCTCTCTGCATCCGGCCTTAACAAAGCCTCACCGCGTCCTCACTAACCTTTATATGTGTGCTTTTTGTGTGTGTGTGTGTGTGTGTGTGTTTTCATGTTGTGTCTCTGGGAACAAAAGACCCTCCAGCTCAAGCAGCTTCTCCTCCACTGCCACTGCCAGGTGAGGAAGATGCACCTTTACACTTTACAGTTTTTCCTTCCTGTGGGTTTCACTGAGGATTAATTGTCATTGTGGGCTTTTGTATTTATTTAAATAAAATTTATTTATTTAATTCTTTAAAAAGGATTTATACACAATTTTTCCTTCTTTATAACAGAGTGTGGTTACTCGATCAGCAGTGTTAGGTAGATCAGATTTCTGATTCCGGGACCAGAAAAAAACAACAACTGGGAAAGACATTGCTTTTTGGAGTATGGGAAATGTTTCTATATAAAAACCCCTGGTATTGTACAGACGAGGCCATGCATTATAATACTTTTTTTCCTTTCTTGTTTTCTCAAGATCTAAACATAACAAGATGTTTGTTTGTTTGTTTGTTAAACCTCTGGTGATCTTGACATACTTACCCCTCTACTGCACAGCGTTGCCCTCAGGCAACAAAAACATTTCTTAATCCCTAAATCTAGCGGATGCCTGTTTACATTTTTTGCAATCAACTAAAATAGTCAAAAAGCAGCAAAGGACAATACAATAAGGTCTGGGAGTCACTATCCAGCATCATTTTTGGTCATGACTTGCTTTTCTGACACATTCTCACAGGGGTACATGGTGTGAGGACAAGGTAAGATTATATACTTTGGTAAACTTATTTCATTTGCAGTTGACTTATGTTAACTTTTTCACATTTTGTAAAAGATTTTGTAAAGCAAGAAAATACTTTTTTTTTTGGTGGGGTAGTCGAAAAAAGATGTAAAACCTTTTTGAATCAATAAAATAGCCCAAAATGAACGAAAAGATGATGTGGATATGATTATATAATCAACCGGCAAAAATGTGTGCAGTAGATGGTTAATTTACATATGACATTTACATAACCTTGTTTCCTTGTGATCAGTACGTCATGTTAATGTGTCTTCGGCATAAGAGTATTTTCGAGATCCAGCATTAGTGATAATAACCAATAACCATTTGCGGCACCCGTGAATGTTTTGCTCATATTACCCCTGATATATGATCTAGAACATAAACAGTAATGAATTTTTCTTCGTATTTGGCCTAAGCGTAGCGGTTGTTTTTAAATGTTTTCAGCAGGAAGCCTCCGTGAGTAGGGTATAATCCTTCCGAGGCCCCCGAAAAGAAAACTCATTATGCAAAATATCCACTCAAACTCTCACACACAAGGTTATTTACTCCTCTTGTGTTGTGTCTGCTGAGTTTTGAACACCAAATACGACTTATACGGACTACAGCTCCCTGGTGGGGGGGGGGGGGGGGTCGGGGGGGGGTCGGGGGGGGGGGGCGCTAGATGGCGCTAGAGAGGCTGCAGTGAAACTCTAGGAAAATAAGGGAGGTGGGAGCTCAGTGGTTAAGGCATTGGGCTCCAGACGGGAAAGTCGAAGGTTCAAATCCAACCACCACGCTGCCACTTGTGGGCCCTTGAGCAAGGCCCTCAATTGCTCAGTTGTAAGTCGCTCTGGATAAGGGAGTCTGCCAAGTGCTGTCATTGTAAATGTCTCGTCTCGTCTGGACTTTCCTGAAGTGGCACGGACACTGAACGATGTGGAAGGGAAGATAAATAAAAATAGATAAATCAAGTATTTTCTTGTAAACAGGGCTAGTCTGTAGAAACTGTTTGATACTAACTTATCCTGTTTACTATATTTTATTAAAACAGTAAATAGGCACCTGACCATCTCACCCATATGTGGTTTTCACCACACTGTTATGTAATCGTATGCGAAGAAGAAGAAGATCTCGAGTGTCCTGACCTCTTCAACCCCGACCTCTAATAACATCTATGTCTGATCTCATTAATGCTGTACTTTAAAAACACTTTGTATTATAACAAAGCTTATTCCACCGGCCACAAGTGCCTATAGTGCATTATAATCTTTTGTCTTGTTTTATTTGGAAGACTGAACGTTATACAGCAAAGCACTTTAACGCCCGAGTCTTTTTGGTTACTGATCCGATGAGTCGCCTGAAACCCAGTCGCCTGAAAACTTTAATGAATGCGTCCTCATGTGCCGTTCGTGTCCAAGCCAAGGGATTAGGCCTGTCATCAAAACAATTTAATGAATGAATCATTTCTTTGTTTGTCGGTGCTCATGTGAATATTCTTTTTGTTTGCGTTCAACGTGAGAGTAACAGCCTGAGACAGCAGAAGCTGGAGAAGCAGGTGAAGCTTTTTCATGATTTGAAGGCATTAAAACCACTGATTAGTTTCTCCTCACCTAAAGTTTCCTAACGTTTTTATTGGTCATGTGTATTGATTTCAGCGTTTGTATAGTAAATATTAGAATAGAATAGAATAGAATAAGAATAGAATAGGATTGGTCATTTTTGACACATCAAATCATAGCGTTGCATCATCAATACTATCAATATTATGCCCAATGTCATTATTTCTTTGTTTATGAATCATTTCTTTGAGAGTTTAGTAAGCGGTGCATTTCAATGATTTGTAAGCGGAATGCATTCTTTTAGAATGTTTGCAGTTGAATATTCATAATTTTTTTGTTTGCAGTTGCCTCAACGATGAGAGCAACAGCCTGAGACAGCAGAAGCTGGAGAAGCAGGTGAGAGGGACTTTTTCATGATTTGATAGGCATTAAAACCACTGTAGACTCTTTGATCTCATCCATATCAGACCTGGATGTTATGCCCTTTCATCACAGGCTTGCGCCGCGGATTTCCTCCTGCCCATATCCCGAGACCGGGCTATGGTACCGATCAGGGTTCTCCTCACCTAAATACACCAGGGCAATGCCCAGCCAACTCAGAATCCTAACGTTTCCATGTGTATTGATTTAACGTATTAGCCCGCCGGCTTCAAGGCACAGTGCCCAGCATTAAAGGAAAGTTAGGGACAAAATGAAAATTGTAATAGCCATGATGCACATCACCGCTTGTGTGTCCCAGTATCAAAGTCCATAGTAAAAGTTTGTTATGTCTTCCATTGGTTCTAAAACCCAGGGACAAAGCAGGGGAAAATTGGCACAGGCTGTGTTCCCACTTGGGGGGCCGTTCTGTCCCGGACTTTCCTTTTTCATTACATAAAGAAAAAATAGTGTCCAATCCAATGCGCTAAACCAGTTTAGATCAGCTGATTAGTTCCATTTTCAGTTTTTATCCCAGGAGCAGAAAAACAGGAGCTTAGAAAAAAATACACACACACAAGCAGCAAGCAGAAAAGAGATAGCGGGAGCAGTCAGAAGACACGTCTGAATTTGTGCTGAACAGCTCAAGGGCAGGAAGAAGATGAACATTATTAAACATTAAAGGAAAGTTAGGGACAAAATGAAAATTGTAATAGCCATGATGCACACTACCGCTTGTGTGGAAGCATAGTAAAAGTTTGTTATCCTGATGATTTGTGTAGAGTGCTCCTGCCCTCTAGTGGGTAAATTAAGAACATCACTTATTAAGTATATGTGCGGGGTGTAGAGTGCTCCTGCCGCTCTAGTGAAGCATAGTAAATTAAGAACAGCACTTTAAGTTATTTGCGGGCCAGAAGATTTATGTAATTTTAATTAACAAGATTAAGTTTGACCACGGGCCGCACTTTAAAGCCCCCGGGCAAGAATTTCATTTCATGCTCTCATGCTCTATGTTGACTTTGGATTCATTAATAATAAACATCCATTTCAGTTTCAAGTTTGCCGTCTTTGCACACATTATACCACATTATACATATTTACTGTATATTATATATATATATATCTATATATATATATATATATATATATATATATATATATATATATATATATATATATATAATATCTAAGTAATAAATAAATAGTGTTTAAGTACAGTACTTTACATATAAACATAATGAAAGAACGCCATCCCACACCAAGATTTCTCTAACCAATCTCAACCAATCAGGAAGCTTTACTTAGCCAAGTTCTGTACGTAGCCAATAGGAACACAACAGTCTGCGTCGCTGATTTGTACACGTTTACTGTAGTGATTGTTTATCGCCTAACTGTTAAGTGTACTGTTATTTTACTGTTATTTGAAATGTTATTAATGTACTTTAAATGTGTTTTATATACATTATGTGGACGTGAATTAGGGCATGTACTGTACATTGCATGTACTGTACTATGTTTATAAAGTAACATGAGGTAGATTTTTACTGTAGATCTTTACATCAATATATCGCGATTTTTCGAATATCGCGACGGGTCTTGGAACGCAACCGTTGCAATGTATCCCGAGAACATCTGTATAGCTTTTATATGTAAAGATTGTGTAATCCATTGTGACTAAAGCTGACCGAACAAGAATTCCAAAGTTCAGGTACTGCAATGTGCCTATGCAAATATCAGTAAACTTTAAACTATATATATATATATATATATATATATATATATATATATATATATATATATATATATATATATATATATAATATGAAATAGAAACTTTATATGAGATAGGCACGATGGTTTAGTGGTTAACACGTTCACCTCACACCTCCACGGTGTGTGTGTGGAGTTTGCATGTTGGCCTCAGGGGGTTTTTCTCCGGGTTCTCCGGTTTCCCCCCCCCGGTCCAAAAACATGCACGGTAGATTGATTGGCACCATGGAAAATTGTCCCTAGTGTATAAATGTGCATGTGTGTGTGAGTGCTGCGATGGGTTGCCATTCCATACCGGGTGTTTCCTGCCCTGAAGTCGCCTTGAGATTCCCCGCGGACCGAGAGATAAAGCGGTAGAAGATACTTTGTACGAGTGGTTTTGGAAACACTTGACAAATCGCTTTCATGTCGTTCTTCTTCGACGAACACTGTGACAAAAAACCATCTGCCCACCACATACCAGAGATAAGATGCAAACATGCTTCATCCTGTAGGAAACGATGATAGGACTTTCTGTATGGGTTAAACCCTATTGAGAACTCTTGTCGTCTGTCTCGCTCCCTTTCACTCGTCTTCTCTGGTTAATCGTCCTTTCTGTCCTTATTTACATGGAAACTTCCTGAGAGTTTAGGAGAAAGCAGAGGTCAAACGGAAAAGCCAGCAAACTCTCTCGTCTATAAGAATGCACTCTTGAGAAGGAGTCTCCAACCTTTTGTACACCATAGACCAGTTTATTTTCTAAAATATTCTCTCACGGTGTAGCTGGGTGTGTGTGTGTGTGTGTGTGTGTGTGTGTGTTTTGGGGGTTGTGTGCATATACTAGGGATGTGCATCTCCATAACTGAGGCCGATGCGATTCGCATCTTTATGCATAGGGCAATACAATGCATTAACGCTACGTATGAAGTAGCTACTGATGCCATAAGACTCCCCTTATCTCATTCCAGTGGCAAATTCAATATGATGCTATTCGCTATGTTACAGATTAGCTTTTATTTGTTATAAAAGATGCACATCAGTTATACATTCCTAATATTTACTTTTCTGAACATCTCCATGCAAATATATTCATCCCTTCCTGATGTTTGACGTTTTACACTTTTCCCGGGAAGTCTTTCCACTTGATTTTGGGATGAAGAGAATGATTTACACAAAACCTGAAATGCATATGGTATCTGCTGGTAGATGCTAAAACTGCATTTCGATGCTGTGTACCTGTACTATGCAATGATTCATCTTCTACCGCTATATCCGATCTTCCCTCGGGTCACGAGGAGCCTGTGCCTATCTCAGGCGTCTATGGGCATTAAGGCAGGATACACCCTGGATGCAATGCCAACCCATCGCAGGACACACACACTCACATTCACACACATTCACACACTAGGTACAATTTTCCAAGGTGCCAATCAAACCTACCGTGCATGTTTTGGACCGGAGGAAACCGGAGAACCCGGAGAGAAAAAAACCCCTGAGGCACGGGGAGAACATGCAAACTCCACACACACATGGCCGAGACAGGAATCGAACCCGGACCCTGGAGGTGTGAGGCGAACGTGCTAACCACTAAACCACCCTGCCTCGACAATAAAGTTGTATCTATCTATTATTCAGATATTTAACAATTAAAATGTGTAACTAACTAAATAAACAATTTAATGAAACACTTTGAATTTAGTCTGAAATAACCAGTCTGATTGACCATCATTAGAGGAAGAAGAATTTCATCGCTTGGATATAAAAGATACTTTTGACCTGTTTTTCAACCACACAATATCATTTAACAGACGGTAACAGTTCAAGGTTTGCAATGATCTTATCCTTCCTCAACATTCCTTCATTCCCGATATATACACTCTCTGTGCTTTACAATTTCATCCCTAACCGTTTATTTCTACTGTCATCATCAAGGGTTCGAGGCATTTTCAAAACAGGAAACTTGGAATAATCCATTGGAATAAAATGGGTACTTCCAAAATTGCAGGCTAATAGGGAACTTAAATCTAGTTGAGAAAAGAAACAAAAAAACCTTGCAGGATTATTTTAGTTGAAAACAAAAGATTTATTGCAATTTCACTTGAATTGGTTCCCTGAATATTCATCAGTCACATGCACACAGAACAATTCCCCCTCCCCCTACATGCACTGGGCATTCCTCCAATTCCTCCACATGTAAAAAAAAATAAAATAAACAAATGCACATAGCAATCATATGATCTGGTGTCCCACAAACGCTGTATAGTGTATCAGGAAATTCAAATATATTGTCTCGCATTCATTTTTGGCCTCATTCGTTTATGCGCACTCTTCCAGCATGTGTTTTTATTTTACCGATAAACAGAGAGCACTGCTGGAGCAGAAACAGCGGCCGTAAGCGCCAGGAGCCACTGATGGTGCAACCGAACCCAGAAGCTCGACCGCGTCGCTCTCGGCCGCGCCGCAGTGAGGAACAAGCTCTATTGGTCGATTCCCGTCTGAGCATCACCAACGACGTGATCTTTGATGGTAAGGATTCGGTATTAATATTCCGAGGGAGGATATAAGAGGGCATGGAAAAAAGCTTTGTAACACAGTTACACGGACAGAAAGTTACACTCAGCACAAGCCTGCATGCCGAGTCGCAGGGAGCACCGACCTCTAAAAGTGTTTGGGGAAGAAACATGTGTGGGTATGATGTTCGGGGTGCACAAACTTTTGCCTCTGGTGCCTGTGCGAATTGGGATTCAGGCCGGGTTTTTCGACACCCGCTTTTCTCCCCGGCGTCACTCGAAAATGTTCTTGTCCTCTAGCAGGTATCGATGGACCCGCGGCTTTTTTGGCTTCCGAAGCGTCTGATCTCAATACCAAGATCCAAGTGCATTCAGGCAGCTCGCCGCAGAAGCCGAGCCCTCTCCCGTCTGACGAGCCTGAGAGGGACGGGGACACTGAAACGTTGCTGGAACCAAAAACAGACATTCACACGCTTCTGCAGAGACGTGGTGAGTACAGAATTACACACAGCCCACTGGCCGAGCCAAAACAAACACGCCGGAGATGCTTCATGCACTGTTTGCACTCCAGTATTTAGTTAAGAGCGTACTGAGAGCGTACCGTCTGTGAATTCTGCTCTGTCATTTACACAACACTCTCTCTCTCTCTCTATCTCTCTCTCTATCTCTCTCTCTCTCGGAGGGCATAATTTACCATAAACCACTCGTAAATCCAACAGCATTGAGCCGAACGTCCCTGTGGAGGTCTGTGACATGAACTCATCCCTCATAATGACTTACGATGTCATTTTATAATGCTTTCTATTAATTAATGTTGGTGTGTGTATTTATGATATCAGACCATGCTGCATCATTATCCTGTTTTTAATACTCTAATCAACATGGGCCTGGACAGATACAGATGCAAATGTATATTTATTATTATTTATTATAAAACTCAGCATAGAGCGTGAAGACAAAATAAGCTGGTAAAGGTTTCCACACGGACGGTTTTAACTGCCACACGTATGCATCATGGGAGATTTTGGTGCTTGGATATTAGACTTGGGGTGCATCAGTGAAACACACGTTTAATTATTTAAAAAAATGTTTTCGGTGGATTTTATGTATTTATTTATGCATTTATTTATTATATATGAGGTAAGAATGTATGCTGTGAATAGATTTCATTTCATCTCATTTATAGTTATTTATTTATATTTTTCATAAAAATGGTCAAACATAATGTGCGCTGCATTAATCACATTTTAATAGATTAATGCAACATCCAGACATCTTATATTGTATGCCCTTCCTAGGATTAGGAATATTGTATGCACCTAGGGTTGGGAATAGAAACTCAATTCCGATTATGGAATCGGATATTTACGATTAAGAATCGTATACTTGTTATAAAATTCTAATTTCAAATCCTCAAATCGATGCCTTGGGTGCATTTTTTTTTCCAACCTTGCAATCTGCCAGGACCTTATGTGGTAATCTGAAAGCTAAGTGTAATTATTGTAATCAAGTAATATGTTGCAAGTAAGGTGTCACAAACATGACTATGCATCTGCGGTTGGTTCACTTTTTGGAATTGAACCTGGGTCGGGGTTCGAGTCCCGTCTCGGCCATGTGTGTGTGGAGTTTGCATGTTCTCCGCGTGCCTCAGGGTTTTTTTTTCTCCGGGTTCTCCGGTTTCCTCCCTCGGTCCAAAAACATGCACGGTAGGTTGATTGGCACCTTGGAAAATTGTCCCTAGTGTATGAATGTGTGTGTGTGAGTGTGTGTGTGTGTGTGTGTGTGTGTGTGTGTGTGTGTGTGTGTGTGTGTGTGTGTTGTGTGTGTGTTTCCTGCAATGGGTTGGCATTCCATCCAGGGTGTATCCTGCCTGTAATGCCCATAGATGCCTGAGGCTCTATATATATATATATATATATATATATATATATATATATATATATATATATATATACACATACACACACACACACACACACACATTTATTGTACATAATGAAAGATCCATGTATGCAATGCAAGCACATGTGAACAGCTCCATTTCCATTCTCGGTGGATTTAATCGTATATAGAAAGGGACCTAGTTCTCTGTTCATTAATTGGTTGGAACATGGGTTGTTAAAGTTTTCCAGGTCAAGGACCCCTTAGGTGATACCGCCATGGGGCACATGGTACAAAATGGTGTCAAACATAGCTACTGATATTAATAGAAAACAATCATATTATACTCTATTTTATTATATAATAGTATATTATTTTAAGGCAATTAGAACTACTGTTGTATTACATGCATCATTGCCTGTTTAATAATTCCCATAATCCCAGTTTATTAAATTGTCTTTTATTTTAATAGATCAGTGATAGTGATAATGGACAATTATACATTACATGTGTATCATCTTTAAGTTGAATAAACCTTTATTGTAATTGCATTGTATTTGTTGTTTAACATTAATTAGGGGTCCCTCCGCAGTACCCCCAAGGCGTCACGAACCCCTAGTTTGAAGACCCATGGGTTAGAAGGTTATATCAGTTGTGGCATATATATATATATATGATATTATTTGTATATTTTCTCACCAGGACTCCCAGACAGCGTCAACTTCGATGAAGTTAGTGATGACGATAATGAGGATGAAGACAGAGGCGGGTCTCTATCGCCTAATACCGAGTCCACACGTCCTGCCTCAGCGTCTAGCACCAAGTCCAGTACAGTAAGATCGCAAACTCTGTACAGTTGACCCCTCGGAATTTGCTCGGGTTGCGTGAATTTTGGAAGTGGTAAATAAAAAAATGACATATGCCCCCATGTACATGTGTTCCCATTAGGAGTGTGTGAGTGTGGCCTCACCTACAGCGGAAGGTCCCTCGGTCGAGGTGGACAACCTGGAGGAGTTTGTGCTGCGACCGGCCCCGCGTGGCGTAACAGTAAAGTGCCGCATCACACGTGACAAGAAGGGAATGGACCGCGGCTTATACCCCACCTACTTCATGCACATGGAGAGAGAGGACGGCAAAAAGGTCAGAGGGTGCAGATTGTTCTGGTGGACACGTGGCACACGTTTCCCGAACACTCATTCATTCATTCATTCATTCATCTTCTACCGCTTTATCCGATCTTCCCTCGGGTCACGGGGAGTCTGTGCCTATCTCAGGCGTCTATGGGCATTAAGGCAGGATACACCCTGGATGGAATGCCAACCCATCGCAGGACACACACACACACACACACACACACACACATTCACACACACACACACATTCATACACTAGGGACAATTTTCCAAGGTGCCAATCAACCTACCGTGCATGTTTTTGGACCGGGAGGAAACCGGAGAACCCGGAGAAAAACCCCCTGAGGCACGGGAAGAGCATGCAAACTCCACACACACATGGCCGAGACGGGAATCGAACCCGGACCCTGGAGGTGTGAGGTGAACGTGCTAAACACTAAGCCACCGAACACTCATTAATAATTATTTTGCGTCAAACCAAACACGAATCTCTTTCTGGCCCGAGAACATTGTTCCAGTCTAGTGGTCCGTACAAATCACCTGGTACAGGCCCTCCTTATATTTATTTACACCCAATCAAAAGATAAAGTCTATTTATTTAAACAAGAATTAAATATAGGCTGCACTTTTTTTTTTTCCCTGTCTCCGTCTTTTATCAAAATTCCTGTCGTTTTCAGTTGTTCCTGTTGGCTGGGAGAAAAAGGAAAAAGAGCAAGACTTCCAACTATCTTATATCAGTAGATGCCACAGATCTGTCTCGCGAGGCCGAGAGCTTTGTGGGAAAATTGAGGTACGTGCTTCTTTGTGCCTAAACATACATCACTTTCTGTCCTGCCTGTCTCCATATCAGCGCAGCTGCCTCTCAGGCCGGCTTAATACTTCCGATGTGCGCAGGATAGCATACCAAGAGGGTTGCGTTGTTGTAAGCATCTTGTTCACTAGGGGGCGGTAATGAGATGAGCAAATAATTTCAGTGATTTTTTTTTTTTATTATTAATTTCAGATTGGGTTACCATAACAACGACTCAAATAGAAAATGCTTGCACAAGATTAACATCATCCACATCAGGAATCAGTTTTGTTGCCAGGTACAGCAAAGAGTTCAGCAAAGGTCACTTTATGGAACTAGGAAGTTGTCTTGGTATCAGGTTCAAGCATACACGAAAAAAAAATACAGAAAGTGGCTTTGCATGAAGAGTGCAGTTTAGAATGTATAGATGAAGTGACTGTCCAAAACCTATATACAGATGTGGAATATGTATACAATGTAGTGTACACAATGAAATAAATACTGTATAGAGAACAGTAAAGTTTGCATGAAAAGTGTTAGAATGTTTGAGCGAAAGTGATTGCCGGTGTTGGGGGGGGGTGGTCACATGGGGGGTGAGTGGGAGCTGATCAGCAGGTAGACTGTAGTGTGGAAGAAACTGTTTTTGTGACATGAGGTTCTTTGTCCTGATGGAATTGGAGCATCTTGCAAGAGGGGAAGCACTGAAAGAGTTCATTCCCAGGACGAAAGGGGGTTGGCTGCAATCTTGGCTGCACGTCTCCGGGCCCTGGAAACATTTAGCTCCTGGAGAGATGGGAGACTGAACTCCATGCTGCACCACGACACCAGAAGGGAGGGACTGAAAGAGTTCATTCCCAGGATGAGAGGGGTCGACTGTAATCTTGGCTGCACGTCTGCGGGTTTGTTACTTTCATTAGAAATGAAATAAAATGTTTTCATTAAGCAGATCCCCAACATGTCTGCATACACCAATTCAATTGACTATTCTTCTTTAGGGTGGACTTTGAGGCCACTGCATAGCACCTGTGGGAGTTTAGAGGCGAACTACTCAATTGTGTTTCCCGTACATAACCTACATGGATTTTGCCATTCTTTACTCATGAGCGTCTAATTTAATGCTGGGTATCTTGTAGTTCGCCTCAGGCGAGAGTATCTGTAGACTTTACACATACTCGTTCGCATGCAGATATTTTAGAACGGAAAGATTAGCAAATGCCGCATGCATGAACTTTCAATACAACATTCTATAATCTTCAGCAAAACAGGAAATAACATTTGCCTATAGCATATGGGTTCCCCAGACCTTTTCCTGTGATGGCCAAGTTCCTTTCTATAACGGGGGTCCATCTGTAGCGGAAGTTAAATGTATTATTGTGGAGATTTTCTTATGATTTTAACTGTATTTATTTTGCCTCCTTACCCTGAATTAGTTTATTCTTTTGTTCTGCTCGATAAACAAATGACTGCTGGTTAGATTGGACTGTACTTTGCTTATAAATCAAGCGATAGTTTTTAAAATGGATAAATGAACATAACATCCTGTGTAAAATAGTACAGAACTTTATTATAACAACACAGTACTGAATGTGCAAAACGAAACAAATATAAATATTTATTTATTGATAAAGGAGGCACGGTGGCGTAGTGGTTAGCACATTCGCCTCACACAGAACATGTGTTTATTGCATAAGGTTTTTTCTCCGGGTTCTCCGGTTTCCGGTTTTCCCGGTCCAAAAAAACATGCACGATAGGTTGATTAGGTTGATTGGAACCTTGGAAAATTGCCCCTAGTGTGTGAATGTGTGTGTGTGTGTGTGTGTGTGCCCTGAGCGATGGATTGGCATTCCATCCAGGGTGTATCCTGTGTGTGTGTGTGACCTTAACGCCCAGAATCTGAGATAGGCACAGGCTCCCCGTGACCCGATGACCCGAGTGACCCGAGGGAAGATATAAGCGGTAGAAGATGAATGAATGAATTTGTTGATAAATCTAACTCTATAATTATTTATATGTAATATAATTAAAACGAGATATAGATACAAATAGCAAACAGAGACCTCTAGAGGTTACTCTTGTAATGACAGTGCACCAGAAGCCGGAAGAACTATCATCATGGATTTTTGCCAATAGCCAATCCGGTTCCTCGACCTCGATTTCTGTAAGTCATAATGTTAGGAATTTGGAAGTATGCAGTTCAGCCTGTCCACTCTTATAACCCATTTGTGCACTGTGCAAACATTCTGTATTTATTTATTAGATCTCTCTTTCTCTCTTTGCCTTTCTCTCTGTCCCTTCCTCTCTTCATAGACCTTATTTATTATTTAATCATCTTCTCCTCTTACCGTTAGATCCAATCTGATGGGCACGAAGTTCACTGTCTACGATAACGGCACGAACCCCAGCAAGAATTCCGGCGCTCTGCTGGAAGAGAGCAACACACGGCAGGAACTAGCCGCTATCTGCTACGTGAGTCCCGACACGTACTGCTTGTTTTGGACAGGCCTGTAATGCAGCTGGTTGACCCTCGGTGTTGTATGCTTTTTTCTGCAGGAAACCAACGTACTTGGTTTCAAAGGCCCTCGCAAGATGACCGTCATCATCCCTGGCATGAACATGAATTTCGAGCGTGTTCCTGTTCGTCCCACCAATGTAAGGTCTTTAAAAATTAAAATAAATCCATATGAATATATATATATATATATATATATATATATATATATATATATATATATATATATATATATATATATATATATTCAACTATATTCCAATTTTATTCTAGGAGTACTATATATATACATATATACACACACACACACACATATATATATCAGACATGTCCAAAGTCCGGCCCGGGGGCCAAATGCGGCCCGTGGTCAAACTTAATCTGGCCCGCAGCCTCTGTAATAAAATTAATAACTTCTGGCCCGCACATATCTTAGTAAGTGCTGTTCTTAATTTACCCAACTAGAGGGCAGGAGCACTCTACACCCCGCACATATACTTAATAAGTGCTGTTCCTAATTGCTGTTCCTAATTTACCCACTAGAGGCAGGAGCACTCTATGCGACATCACCCCCGTGTAAACTTTTACTTGTGCTGCAGTCTAGATCTCAGTATCACCCGTCACATTAATGCAGGCAAGTCATTTGTCATTTAAATAACTCTCTGAACTTAATTTTGTTTTGTTCAGTCACAAATTCAGACAAGTTGTCAGTTTTCACTCCACAATAAACCGTTCAATCAACATTTATATTTGATGATATGTCATATATCAAATTAGTCCTGCACTTGTGGATAATCGTTTCTGTTATTCAAAAATTCTGTGAACATTGAACTCCCATGATAATAGAATTCATGTTCAAATGAACCAAAATACATGTTTGATTGTTAAAATGAAAATAAAAAAGAAAATGTGAAACACAGAATGGCTTGCTGCCGTGCCCCATGCGGGGCACGCGACCGGTTTGGATAAAGATAGTAAAATAGGACCGCGTATTTAATGAGCTGTGTTCCCGTCTGCGCGCCCGTCCCGTGGATGAGTCCGGTGACGCCCGTTAGCATTGTCGTTTTTTGAACTGCTGTGGTTACGTTGTTGTGTCATTGCGAAGATGGGGTAAAATTTGTGAAAGGGAAAATGGACTGTTTTTAGGAGGCCATCACTCAGAGGCTCCGACACGACGCGACGGGACGAGGCCTGTTGTCGGCACGCTAGGCGCGACACTTGCTAAACTCTGTTTAAATATATTGTTGCTTTATGTAATGAACGTCAGCCGAGGTCGGCCCCCCCACATTTTACAATATCAAATCCAGCCCCCTGTGCAAAAAGTTTGGACACCCCTGATATATATAGTACTCCTAGAATAAAATTGGAATATAGTTTTGCTTCAAACTAAGTGTGTTCGTTAAAAATATTCTAAAATGCATCCTGATGAGCCTATAGTACTTCTGGGAGATATTCTTTGATCAGATGAGACAAGGCTGGAGCTTTTTGGCGAGCTATATGTTTATATATGTTCATTCATTCATTCATCTTCTACCGCTTTATCCGATCTTCCCTCGGGGTCATGGGGGGTCTGTGTCTATCTCAGGCGTCTATGGGCATTAAGGCAGGATGGAATGCCAACCCATCGCAGGGCACAAACACTCACATTCACACACACATTCATACACTAGGGACAATTTTCCAAGGTACCAATCAATCTACCATGCATGTTTTTGAACCGGGAGGAAACCGGAGAACCCGGAGAAAAACCCCCCTGAGGCACGGGGAGAACATGCAAACTCCACACACACATGGCCGAGATGGGAATCGAACCCGGACCCTGGCGCTGTGAGGCGAACGTGCTAACCACTAAGCCATCGTGCCCCTTTTTACAGATGTATAATTTACAAATGATGCCTACTGTGGAAGAGGTTTGATGATGGGCCAATGGGAGCCTTGAATCTGTGCTGAGAAATCAGTATAGTATGGAATCGCAAGGCTGCCAAATAGGGGAGTAACGGTACACAAAATTCGCAGTTCGTTACGTACCGCGGTATTAAAGTCAAGGTTCAGTTCATGGGGAAGAAATGCAAAACGTAAAATTGTCATTTCGTATTAACGCAGTTTATTATTACTAGCATTTGTGACCAACAGGTTATAATGTGTTCTGGAAACAAAATGTAGAAAAATAAATCAATGTAATACACTTTGCAATACACTTTTTTTATTATATTCGATTAAATTGGGTAAAATCAAATAGATTAAATCAAATTGAATGAATGGAAAAAAACAGATGTGTATACAGGTTGTTTGTGTGTGTGCACATGGGTGTAACTTGCGGTCGTTTACTTGAGTATGGACATGGCGTAGTAGACACTTTTAAAGGATCGAAGTGCAGGCTTTAATTAGAGAAGACAGACAGGCTGAAGGTCAACAAGAGGGCATCATAATAATAATGGCACAACTCATACAGATAAAACACCAAACCCTCATCCAAATCCTATCCAGCATCTGTAAAACAGCTGAGACAGCTGAGCTCCTTTTGAACCTGAGACTAATGAAGCACTTCTGTTATGAAAGACTTGTAGAATAAAAGTCTCCATCATTTATTCCTCTCTAAATGTTCTGCTTGCTGTAGAACTGATGCTTAACTGTATATATTTTTTTAAAATGGACACTGTATAAATGAACATCCTGTTTAAAATAGTACAGGCCTTTTATTATTTATTTGTTATTTATTATAACAACACAGTACTGAATGTGTAGAATGAACCAAATATGAATATATTTATTGATAAATCTAATTCTATAATTATTAATTATAATATAGCACTTGGGGCACGGAGGATTAGTGGTTAGCACGTTCGCCTCACACCGCCAGGGTCCGGGTTCGATTCTCGTCTTGGCCATGTGTGTGTGGAGTTTGCATGTTCTCCCCATGCTTCAGGGGTTTTTTCTCCAGGTTCTACGGTTTCCTCCCGGTCCAAAAACATGCACGGTAGGTTGATTGGCACCTTGGAAAATTGTCCCGAGTGTGTGAATGTGTGTGTGTAAATGTGAGTGTGTGCAATGAATTGCCATTCCGTACAGTGTCCTGCCTTGATGCCCCAAGACGCCTGAGATAGGCACAGGCTCCCCGCGACCCAAGGGAAGATCGGATAAAGCGGTAGAAGACGATAGAAACGGTAGAAGTGTTGTCGTAAAAATTGTCGTTACTGTACAGATGAATACACACTTAAGTACAGTATCGAATTCCATTTCCTTCATTACTTTGAATAAACAATGACGGACACCTTCAAATGTATTTTTTTTTTCCCATTTCCAGAAAATTGTTCGTTGTGTCATTCATTCTTCTATTTGTCTCATTAATATCCACAAGTTTGTGACGTCTCCCGATCATGTCCTTCTTTTTGAACAGGATCAGGAATCGTTACTGAGCAAATGGCAAAATCGTTCGCTGGAGAACCTCATCGAGTTGCACAATAAAGCTCCGGTGTGGAACGACGACACACAGTCCTACGTGCTGAACTTCCACGGCAGGGTCACGCAGGCGTCCGTCAAAAACTTTCAGATCGTCCATGATAACGATCGTGAGTACGCTTTGGATTACGATTTTCTCCCATTTTGCACGTTTATTTGCTGCACCAGTCTTTTCCGGGAAGATACACGTCTACTAGATATTTGCGAGATCCATTTAGTGACAGGTGTGTTAGTAAAATTAGGCACTGATATAAGTGAGGTGATGAGGCCTGGAGAAGTCTATACTATTTTAATCTTTTAAATTAAAATACATCCATATGAATATATATATATATAGATATATATTATATATATATATATATATATATATATATATATATATATATATATATATAGTACTCCTAGAATAAAATTGGAATATAGTTTTGCTTCAAACTAAGTGTGTTCGTTAAAAATGTTCTAAAATGCATCCTATGAGCCTATAGTACTTCTGGGAGATATTCTTTGGTCAGATGAGACAAGGCTGGAGCTTTTTGGCGAGCTATATGTTTATATATGTTCATTCATTCATTCATCTTCTACCGCTTTATCCGATCTTCCCTCGGGTCACGGGGAGCCTGTGCCTATCTCAGGCATCTATGGGCATTAAAGCAGGATACACCCTGGATGGCAATGCCAACCCATCGCAGGGCACACACACACACACACACACACACACACACACACACACACACACACATTCACACACACTAGGGACAAAAAAAGTCGAGACGAATGGGAAGTGTAACGAGGAACCACACTTTTTGGAGGTAAAGCAATCCACTCTTTGTTTACAGAATCTGGCCACCCTGACTTTTCCAAAATCAATCAATTTCTCCTCTTGAAAAGGAAACAGTTAGATTCATTATCGAGAAAACCGGACTTAAGTCAGCAGGACTTCCACTCCAAGCCACGAGAAGCAGATCTTCATCATGCTAGAACACGTTTGGGTTTCCTAGTTCAAGTGAGACGATATTCATGCGAAGATGTCAGATTTAATTGCCTCTCTATTTTCTATAACAGTTTGTTGTTTATGTTTACGTGTCCCTCTCTGCCCGTGTTTCCCCCCTCTAGCGGACTACATCGTGATGCAGTTTGGACGTGTTGCTGAGGACGTGTTCACACTGGACTACAACTACCCCATGTGTGCACTGCAAGCCTTCGCCATCGGCCTGTCCAGTTTCGACAGCAAACTGGCTTGCGAGTAGTTCATGCTCATCATATACGCATAGGTTTATGTCATTCATTTATTTATCCGTTCAACCATTTGTTCCATATCTTGGACAACTCCACGTTTTTCAGTCTCTTCATTCTAAAATGCTCACACTCCTCAGTTTATGCAGAGACCTAAAGTAACAGAAAATATATGAGGTGGTGTCAAAAAGTACAAGAAAGTATATTATTTATATATCTATATATCTATATATTTATATCTATATCTATATATATACAGCTTTACCAGCATTCTTCTGGAATATGTCTTGGAAGTCTTCTTTTCGGAGCGTTTTTTAAACACCTGTGATTCGTGCAGGATATCTGCTACGGCGTCAAAACGGCCACGTTTGAGCTGGTTCTCTATCTCCGGGAAGAGGGCAGGAGACCCGTCCGGTGAAAAAAGTAGTACAGTAGCTTATCAAAGTCCGTGCTCCCTGCGACTGTGCGTGCAGCCATGTGCTAGAAAACAAATCCCGAAACTTTTTGATATCACCTCATAGGTCTTATAAACAATCTTCCCTTCAAGAATGAGCAAAGAAGAAGGAGGTGGTACCTCGACGGTTATAATAATAATCCTTTATTGGTCACATATACATTACAGCACAGTGAAATTCTTTTCTTCGCATATCCCAGCTTGATATTGGTAGCTGGGGTCAGAGCGCAGGGTCAGAGCCATGATACGGCGCCCCTGGAGCACAAAGGGTTAAGGGTCTTGCTCAATGACCCAAGGGCGGCAGCTTGGCCATACAGGGGCTCGAACCCGGATCTTCCGGTCAGCAGCCCAGCGCCTTAGACCACTGAGCTAAGGCTCTTGGTTGGTGGTTCAAGCCCTGGTATAGCCAAGCAAGGCCCTTAACCCTCTGTTCTGTATCAAGGTGAATCAAGACTGCTATATCAAGCCTGATCCTATAGTCTCGGCCTATATCAGTAGGGATATACCTATAGGGCATATTGATCCTACAGTGATTGATATGTTCCCTGTTGGATCAATTAGGTTTTTTTTCGAAATTAGTCTTTGAGAGTTAATAAGACTATAATAACATTATGGTGTGAAGTCTATAACGTACATCTTTCCCGACTTCTAAAACTCACAACGTTTTTTTTTTTCTCCCTTTAGACTCAAGAGCTTTACATTTATTTGGAAAATGTATTATTTAGGAAACAACCATGTCACCTTCCGCCGAATCCATTATTTGTATTTCCCAACATGCAAATGTGATCATAGTACATATCACACTGTGGGATAAGGATTAAATCATACATGGCATAGCAGTCACTATACACAAAGAAATCTGTAATGGATATACACTGTCAATTGGAACTTACATTCAACATTGTATATTAATACTAAACAATCCTATGAAAGAACACCTCTGTGGTCCTATGGTGTTAAAGAACCCAGAATGTTTTATATTTTCGATTGTCTAAACTAGCTTCTGTTTAGATTTGATGCCAGCTTGCTGAACTGATGGCATTCTCTCATCAGAGTCATGGGGTCGTCACCTGGAATGGTCAAAAGTGTGTCTTAGTGAGAGTCTCTAGCCTTCTTAATGTGCTTTAAACTGTTGACTGAGTACAGAGTGAATAGCCGTATTAGTGCTACTAGAACTACTGTACATTATGGCAAGAAACACAAATGATATGTCATTATCAAGAAATGACACTCAATCAATATGAATGAGCTTTAAATAGATCCTCAAATGCTATAATGAAACGGGATCTCATGAGCATCACACCAATAAAGGAAGACCAGGAACTACCTTTGCCTGGGCCAAGGAATGGGACATTAGATCACTGGAAACTGGTCTTTCGTTTGCAAGTTTGAGATGTCTTTGTTAGACCAGAGGGTGAAGGGATGGTTCTTGAATGTGTGGTTCCCATTTATGAAGCATGGTGGCGGAGGTGTGATGGTGTGAAGATCACTTGTTTTCAAACAGGACAGCAACTCCAAACATAGCTTTAGGTTCTGGAAGAGCTATTTTTCTGAGAGGAGTGGTGGAGTTCTGTATTGGATGGTCTCTACAATTGCTCGATCGATATCCAGGTTGTGTGAAGGACAAGCAGCCAACAAGTATTTAACACCTGGAAACTCCTTCACCATTGTAGGACAATTATTCCAGGTCCTCAAAGCTATATGGAACTACTTCAAAGAATCTAAAATATAAAACTGGTCTGTTTTTTTTAACACGTTTTTGTTTACTACACAATTACATATATGATGTTTCTCAGTTTGGATTCTTCAGCATTAATGTGGAAGGTGTGTCCAAACTTTTGACTGGTACTGTTCATGTACGTAAAAAAACAAAAACATTTCATTTTCCCCAGCATGTCTCCCACCTCTAACCTGAGGTATTTCAATAAGGGAGTCTCTTTGTTTAAAAAACAATTTTTGTTTTCACATCAGCACTTTGTGGCTGTAAAACCTTTACCGTTCAGTTTACAGTTATCCGAAGGACTTCGATCACTATCAGTCGAAGACAGATCTTTGGTGTTTCTTACGCTTTAATTCGTCTATAGACGGCTCATAAAATAGCGCGTTTTCTGAGTTTCAATGCAGATTCGTGTCAGTGAAGCTGTATTTTTACCGCGGGTTTTCGCATATAGCTTATTGTTTGTGTTGAAATGTGTGGCGATGTTGTCGTTTCTCTTCAGAAACCCCCCTAAAACCTTTTAAATTCATGAGTTTGAAGTGAGAGTAACTGAGCATGGTATCTTTTAAATGTACACCAGTAGCGTGAATAAGACCGCTGTAGTCTCTTTATTGTCTGTCCATTTCAAACTGCTGCATTTATTTTCCCATTCAACGTTGATGATAATTAGATGATGATTAAGTGATGATTCAGCATTACACTAAATTTGTAAAATTTGTAAAAAAAAAAAAAAAAACAACAACAACAAAAAAACAACAAATATACATGGGTGGAGATACATATTTGTATACATGGATGGATGGATGGATGGATTCAGGCATAAATTCTTGATATGCACTGTTTATATTTCTAGCGTGTAATTTTACACACCGGAACTAGAAACACCCAGGGATTTTGGGAATTATGGGTACAGGTCGAGCGATTGTTTATTTGACTGATATCAATATCTAGGTTGAAGCATGCTTACCGATCCCCGTTAATAAACCGATTTAAAATCGATACTGAAAAAACAAACAAACACACAAACAGTACTAACTTTATTACAGAAAAATGAAAATTTGCTAAACAAAATAAATAAGAATTATTATATATATATATATATATATATATATATATATATATATATAAAATAAAGGGGCACGGTGGCTTAGTGGTTAGCACGTTCGCCTCACACCGCCAGGGTCCGGGTTCGATTCCCGTCTCGGCCATGTGTGTGTGGAGTTTGTGTTGTGTGGAGTTTTGCATGTTCTCCCCGTGCCTCAGGGGGTTTTTTCTCCGGGTTCTCCGGTTTCCCCCCGGTTCCAAAAACATGCACACGGTAGGTTGATTGGCACCTTGGAAAATTGTCCCTAGTGTATGAATGTGTGTGTGAATTGTGAGTATGTGTGTCTGTGTGTTTGTGTGTGTGTGTGTGCCCTGTGATGGGTTGGCATTCCATCCAGGGTGTATCCTGCCTTAATGCCCATAGACGCCTGAGATAGGCACAGACTCCCCGTGACCCGAGGGAAGATCGGATAAAGCGGTAGAAGATGAATGAATGAATGAATGAATATATAAAATAAATGTAAAAGCAAGGTATGAGGCGTCAGTAATTCACCTCTAGTGGCCGCCCTCGTTATGACAGCAAATGTTCCAGCAACTTTTGGCAAAACCGATTAATCGGTCGACCTCTAATTATGGGAATTCCGAAATTCTTTTCAAGTGTTTGTATATTGCATTGCCTTCACTTCATTCCGAGGTGAAAGAGAACAAAAGTGCCGAATCATCACTGACCAAAAAACATTACTTTAAGGGACACAGCGAGTCAATCTCACACCCTGGGACAAACTTAAAACTGTTTGAAATAATTCGTGAAGACAGTTTTTGTGTTGTAACATCTGGAATTAACAGTGTTGGGAAAGGTTACTTTGGAAATGTAATAAAGGTTACAGATTCACAAATGACCCTATTCCAAAAGTATAATAAGTAGTGTAACTTTTCAATGACTTTATAAAAGTAAAGTAACTGATTACATTTGATTACTTTTTGATTATTTTCATTTGTCCACTAGGTGGCGCTCAGAAAAAGTGGGTTATATTTTTGAACTTGGAGCTGCATCACAATCAAATTGTTGCTGGGGGGGGTGGGTGATGGGGGGGGGGGGGGGGGGGGGGGGGGGGGGGGGGGGGGCGGGGGGGGGGGGGGGGGCTGTTGGGCGGTGGTCTTTGGGATTTTGTAATCTTCGACATTTTCAAAAGTAACCGTAATTTAATTACACATTTTTTTGCAGTAACTGTAACGGATTACTGTTACTTTTATTTTGTAATTAAATTCCGTAACGCTGTGACATGTAACCAGTTACTCCCCAACACTGGTAATTAATAACTCCTGCTTTATTTCATGCCTCAGACGACGATCCTGGAGAGCCACGTTTCTGTACACCTGATTCTGCTGATCTGTGGTGTAGGGAGATGAAGGTGTGCAGGGTCGTGACCCTTTACATGGAGCGCATCTGATATGCTTTTGTGTACCTAGTTTAGATTGATAAAGTGCAGTGGAGGAATGAAATGATTTCCTTCTTACACAAATGACAAAACAGGTTTTGGGTGATGACGTGATACACGTCAAGCACATCTATCTCTTGTACAGGGTCCGATCCGGAAAGTAGATACTGAAGTATATTTGGTAAAATCCCACAAGCTCATTGTAGCTCGAGTTGATAACATGCACACGTTATACACGTTAAACTCAGGACTTAACATTGAGTTCGGGATCTTTATGGAAAAACTCTGGTTCAGACCCTGGTGATTCCCAGGTGTGTATTTTCTGTGTGTGTGTATGGTGTGTTGTGTGTGTTGTGTGTGTGTGTGTGTGTGTGTGTGTGTGTTTTGAGGAAAAAGCCAACAGTTTACTGGAAACATGCCAAAGCCTATATTTTCCATTAGAGGTTTTTTAGTAGAGTAACATTCGCAGATCTTACATGCATCGTTTTTAAAAGGGACTCATCTGTGACAATTTGAGGCTGTGTCATTTTCAGAAAGAGTGTATCATATGCTGATTTGTACATATTGCTGTAAATAAATAAATCAATAAAAAAAGTCAGTGAAACCCTTTCTTCTGTACAGTTTGTACTCAGGGTGGCAGATTTTGGCTGAGAACGAGCAGTGTCTGGGTATTATATATATATATATATATATATATATATATATATATATAGATATATGAGACGAGAGAGAGAGAGAGAGAGAGAGAGAGACCTTCCAGACTTGATGTACAAGAACACATTCATTTGATCAAGCCACCTTTTTTCATTTCTCCATGGCCAAGTAAGTTGTAGAACCTTCACAGTGTCTACAGAAGTCAAAACGGGTTCTCTGAAAGCAAGACTCGGACTCCTTCCTATCAGAGCCAGCATTCACTCCTGCAGTAATTCGTGTTACAGTAGATTTTCTATGAGATCAGATCATATGTTGAAGCCTAAGGTCACGCAGCCATCAGGGGTCTACAATTATTATGTTAAAACCTTTTACAATTTTGCGCATTAATGAAAATTTGTGGAAAAATTTGAGTTGACTCGGAGAACCACACAACTGAGCAGAGCCTCGCTTTTGCTCTCATGACAGCCTCGAGTAATCCTTTAAAGGATGGAGATCTCAATTGAGATTCCGCTCCATGTTGGCATCATTGCATCACGCAATTCCCTTTTTTTTTTAAATCGTGTTGTCAATATCTCGTTCTATCACATGCTGAATATGTTCACTCGGATCCAGATGCTACATATCTTTCTTAAGAACACACAGTTTACTGTCACTGTCTGAAAACTGATTTGGACACTAGAGTTTAGACCTTTTTGGCCCTGAGGCTGAACGCTGGACTTTGCCTTAGGCCATAAATAAATTCCTGTTAGACGAATAGCCACTTCATGTGTAATCCAACTACTGTTTAATTCATGGCTCTTCAACCGGGAATTTGCGACCCCTATTGGTTTTGCGGCGGTACTGCAGTGAGTCCGCTAATTAATGTTGGATCACAAATACATTTTTGTAATAAAAAAATAACGATGGGGAAAAAACAAGACAAAACATTTAACTTTAAAAACGTTATAATTGTTATAAAGTTATACACACCTGAAAGCTGATGTAAATGCACGTTCATGTGTAATTGTTCATGTAAATGCGTAAAAGTCCACTTGATAGTAAAAGAAAAAATGTATGAACGATGCAAATCAATCAAAATAAATAAATAAATTGTGATTTTAACTGAAATAAATGTTTATGATGCGCAAATCTTTTCAGAATATATATGACAATATACTGTTAATGTACAGCAACATAGTACTAATGATCTTAACATAATATAACTACTGTAATATCATCAGTGTCTATGATTAGTATTAGTACCAGTGTTTGACATTTTATATCACAGTGTCTGTCTGTATCGCCTAAAGGGGTCAAAGCCCCGGTTTAATCGCTTTGAACAGCTATGATATGTGTGATTTATTGATTGGTTGTCAAAATGAAAAGAAAATCATCTTTAATGTACTTTGCATGGAGGTTGTCGCTCAGATGAGCAAAAAGCAATGGAATACTGATCAGCAGATTGTGAGTTCAAATCCCTACCACCGCCAAGATGCCACTCTTGGACTCTTGAGAAAGGATCTTAACCCAGTTGTTTAAATGAGGTAATTGTAATGGATGTCAATGTGCTTATGAATATGCATATACACTATATAGGCAAAAATACTGGGGCACTTCAAATTTAACCGAAATATTCCCTTTACATGAACTAGGAGACTGGGATATGTGGAAGATCTCCTGTTGTAGAGTACCGACCCTATTGAGATGAGTATAAACACCTATTGCACCCATGGCCTCCTAACCTTCTCTTTCTAGAAGAGCGGAGCTTATTGTATTATCAAATGGGAACTTCATGTGAAATTCTAAACGAGGTTCAAACTTCAGTGTTTAATAATCATTTACATAAACTGTAAACGATTTTTTTTGCAAATTATTTCCAAATAAAATCATAGAAAATTAATTTATTAGAAATACAATATATCAAGGGGGCACGCTGGCTTAGTGATTAGCACGTTCGCCTCACACCGCCATGGTCCGGGTTCAATTCCCGTCTCGGCCATGTGTGTGTGTGGAGTTTGCATGTTCTCCGGGTTTTTTTCTCCATGGGGTTCTCCGGTTTCCCCCGGTCCAAAAACATGCACAGTAGGTTGATTGGCACCTTGGAAAATTGTCCCTAGTGTATGAATGTGTGTGTGAATGTGAGTGTGTGAAGTGTGTGTGTGTGTGTGTGTGTGCCTTGCGATGGGTTGGCATTCCATTCCATTCCAGGGTGTATTCCTGCCTTAATGCCCATAGACGCCTGAGATAGGCACAGACTCCCCGTGACCCGAGGGAAGATTCGGATAAAGCGCGGTAGAAGATGAACGAGATGAATGAATGAATGAATATATCAAGGTCTAGTACTTCACTCAGCCCCCCCCCCTCCCATCTGGTCTAAGGTATATTATTCTTCTATTTCGAATATTATGGTAAATATGCAAGACGTGGTATCACAAAGCTGCCACCCTTGGGTCCTTCAGCATGATCCTTAACCCTTTGTGCTCCAAGGGTGCTGTGTAAAATCGATAACTTTGCTCTCTGACCCCAGTCCAGCCCCCTTCCCTCCCATCTGGGATATGCAATAAAGATTTTCACTGTGCTGTAATGTATATTATTCTTCTATTTCGAATATTATTAAATATGCACATACTACCCCAGTACGGGTCACCAAGCTCAGGGTGTAACTCAGTGTGTAAAATCGATAACGGAAGGTTGGGTGGTTCGAGCCCCGGTATCACCAAGCTGCCACCCTTGGGTCCTTGTGCAAGGCCCTTAACCCCCTGTGCTGTAACGTATATGTGACAAAGTCTATTCTAATTCTTTTTCATTTTAAAGGTTCATTTTAATATGTCTTATTTTCCTTGCATATTTCCTTAAAGAAGCAATTTAATAATGTGAGAATACCTTTGTTTGGTGGTGGGGGGGAAATAAGTGATTGTTTTTTGTACTTTAGAAAAAATTCTAATATTTTTACATCACAGCAGATCAGTCAGTAAATGTTACAGCACAATATTTGCTGCAGAGCTTCAATCTTCATGTAAGTTACATTTGATGCTCTAAATTAGAATGATTACTAAACTACTATTTACTACTAAATCTTTTTATTTCTGCAGAAAAACCGCCAACCTCTTTAGTAACCACCAGGTGGCAGTGTGATATTTTAAAATGGTCCTTGTTTCAGGCTGGTGAACAACCTATACGTGTGTTTATTGCGTACACTAGTACACTATGCACTCATTGGCCATTTCAATTAAATCCACATTTCTGAGTTTGTGGGCTGTCCATATGACTGATATGTCTATCAAATAAACATACAATATGCTTTCAGAGGCCTGTAAGGTGACCATGCAGTAAACAACCCTTCGATTTTCGATTGCTTTGGAGATGGCCTTATAACCTCTCGCAGCTTGATGATTCCATTTTTCTGGTCATTTTAATTACATGAGTCTATCCGAGCAGTGATCATGTGGCACGGGTATTTATATCAAGTTTATTACAGTCATGGCATTGTCACTGACGGTTCCGCAGCTATTTTTTACCGTGCTCTCAGTTATTCGGAAAATCATTTCCGTGTTTACCTACAAAGTCCGACGGTCAAATATAAAACTACAACAACCTCAAAAAGAAAAAAAAATAATAATAAAAGAAAAAAAATCCTCTCATTAGCAAAAACATTGAAGCGTAGATTATTTTCAGATTTGTGATGGGCAATCTCCCTCACTTAACAGAAAGAAACCTCCGCCGGATCCGAACTTGGCGTCCTACACAATTTCAGACCTCCATGCAAATTGAATTAAACGCACAATTTCACAAGGCGTGCTCATGCTTATTAAGTAGCAGTCGTGTGCTCTTTTTCAGCATGTCTCACTGATCTCGACTCAAATCTACCTCATGAGAAAAGTACAAGTTCAGTTTAGTTTAGTTCATTTTCATAAATGTATAAAGTGATGTTCCGAGGGCAAGAACGCCTCCTTTTGTGATTGGTGTTTACGTGACCAGGCGAACGCACGGAACGCGCATAAGACGTTTGATATCCAGATTTTCATCGACGTCGTTTACATGACTGAGCAGTTAAGGATTTTTCCTCAAGGGTGCTACGTCAGCTCAATAAGCCAAAGCTGATAGGAACCATGGTGCATTTCGGGTTTCCTACTGCTCATATCTTACTCCATGCTGTCATGCTGTCATGAGAGAGAGAGAGAGAGAGAGAGAGAGAGAGAGAGAGAGAACATAATAACAAGGTTCGTTTCCAGGAGATAAATCTGTACAACAAGATGCTTCATATCATCCTTGTTTCGTACCTGCCTCTCCTCTGTGCTGCTACAGCTATTACTTTTCTTTCCTGTCTCTTTTATGTGCTGTTATGTCTATCAACACCTCTTTCTACTATCCCACAGTGTCCAACTTATTCTCTATGAAGTATCTGTCGGGTGCGATGGCACTGGACGTAAATCATCTGCCTCCTTCTGCCCTTCCAAACCTTTTCTCAAACCAAGCAGAGAAAAAGCTTGATTACTTGGCAAGTGAAATGAATGATGAGTTGAATACAGGAATATTACAGCCCGCATTTACTCATTTGGCGATGATAATTGTTCGTTCGTTTGTTCGTTCTAGCAAAGAATGCTTTCAGAAATATAAATAAAATGATTGTTTATGTTTTGTCAATTGAAAAAATGCAAAATCAAATCAATATTTGTTGTGAGTACCTTTAGAAGAAGTAGAAGTAGTGGAAGTGATGTGCACGACCCCCACGGAGCCCTGATCTCTAACATCATGGAGTGTGTGTGGGATTCCATGAAGAGACAGAAGGATGTGAGAACGTCTACATCCACAGAAGATCTGTGTTTACTTCTCCAAGATGGAACAACCTACCAGCCGAGTTCCTTCATAAACACTGTGTGTAAGTGTACATAGAAGAATTACTGCTGTTTTGAAGGTAAAGTGTGTTCACAACAAATATTGATTTGATTTCCATTTCTCTTTTCTTTATTCACTGCATTTTGTTCATTTATGAAAGTAAATAATTAACACTTCCATTTTTGAAAGCATTCTTTGTTTACAGAATTTTTTCACACCTGCCTAAAACTTTTGCACAGTACTGTATCTCTCTCTCTCTCTCTCTCTCTCTCCTCTCTCTCTCTCTCTCTCTCTCTCTCTCTCTCTCTCTATATATATATATCTATATATATCTATATATATATATATATATATATATATATATATATATAGAGAGAGAGAGAGAGAGAGAGAGAGAGAGACCCTGAAATTGACCTGCAGCACAGTGACCCGTGACGGTAGAACAATTTAACACGACAGATTCCACTTCTTTAACTTTAACATGAGTGAAAAAAAATACAGTCAGTTTTTTAGCAAAAAAAAAAAAACACTTCTACTTGAGTGAAGGATATATTTACTTTTGCCGCCTACGTTTGAGTCTTGAAATCCATGCGGAAAATGTCAAAGAATGAGATCTTCCTACAGGACGAGATGCTCTTTCCTATTTTTTTTTATTAGAAGTAGGGGACGTCATTTGCATATATGCTAATCTTAATTGCAGGAAATATGACTCATCAGTAAATCTATTACATAAAGTTTCAATGAGTAAATAAGCCGTAATATTTACCCTACATTTACGGCATCCAGAGCAAATGATCTCATTGATTTGACTGAGCAGTGGCAGCAGTGAAATTTGAACTTGAACCTTCTAACCTCAGGACTGAAGGGGGCGATAAAGAGTCAGTACAGTAAAGAGTTGGTAGTACATTGCGGTATGAAACTTTCCTTAACCTTTTCTTTTTGTTAGAACCTACAGAACTCTCATTTTCAAAGTATGATGGGCAAGGGGCACGGTGGCTTAGTGGTTAGCACGTTCGCCTCACACCTCCAGGTTCCGGGTTCGATTCCCGTCTCGGCCATGTGTGTGTGTGGAGTTTGCATGTTCTCCCCGTGCCTCAGGGGGTTTTTTTTTCTCCGGGTTCTCCGGTTTCCCCCGGTCCAAAAACATGCACGGTAGGTTGATTGGCACCTTGGAAAAATTGTCCCTACTGTATGTGTGAATGAATGAATGTGTGTGAATGTGAATGTGTGTGTGTCCTACGGTTGCCATTCCATCCAGGGTGTATCCTGCCTTAATGCCCATAGACGCCTGAGATAGGCACAGACTCCCCGTGACCCGAGGGAAGATCGGATATATAGTGGTAGAAGATGAATGAATGAATGAAGAACCATAAATGAACATGAAGCCAAAACACACAAAACTGAGTTTTAGCCTGAGATTATTGGTGAGTAAAATCATGCCTCTGTGCTTTGATAAATGTATAGCGCCCCTCACTGTTAAAAATTCAAAGTGCACCTTGTTTTTAAGTGGGTCGTGTTCTGGAGTTACTTCTGGGTGGGACAGTTTTCTTCTCTAATCCAAATACATGCACTGTAGATGGATTTATAATTTGTTATTAGTTGGTTAAATTAGAATGTTTTGGCGTCCCACCACTGCCATGAGCCCCCGTGATCCTGTATATGATAAATGGGGAAAAATGGTAGAGACAGTAGTTTAAAAGTATTATTATTATCATTATTATTATTATCATCTCATCTTCATCTTCATCTTCATCTTCACCTTCTACCGCTTTATCCTGATCCTCCATCGGGTCACGGGGAGCCTGTGCCTATCTCAGGCGTCTATGGGCATTAAGGCAGGAAACCCTGGATGGAATGCCAACCCATCGCAGCACACACACACACACATTCACACACACATTCACAGTTACACTAGGGACAATTTTTTTCCAAGGTGCCAATCAAGATCATATGTTTTTGGACCGGGGGAAACCGGAGAAACCCGGAGAAAAACCCCCTGAGGCACGGGGAGAACATGCAAATCCACACACACATGGACCGAGACGGGAATCGAACCCGGTATCCTGGCGGTGTTAGGCGAACGTGCTAACCACTACGCCACCGTGCCCCTTTTATTATTATCATTATTATTATTATTATTTCTGTGACTCTTTTCCAAATGAAATCTATTTTACATAGCTACAAGCATATATATGTATTTAAATGTATTCTATGTTATGACCCGGGGCTTTCTGTAAATATGTCTGATACTGTAGTCTGTTTCTTGGAAGAGTGTGGGACTGGAGTCCATTAGAGACACGCCACTGCTTTACCCCACGGGAGGCATCTATGGGAGAGCAGAAACTCCACAGAGCAAGCGGGTGCTGGACCGTGCCATGCTGGAAGTCTGTTGGATATTTTAGGAACGGAGGTTTTCGAGGCAGACTATGACATATGGCAGACGGCGGAGTTTTTCAGGAGTTACGAACCGATCGTATGGGAAATGGGATGAAGCAACTTTTCAGTGGTGTTGTCAGTGTCTATATCTGTCACTGAAAGAACTTACCTATAGTAAAGTACACTGTATAACAATATAGCTGTCCATAAAATCAGCAAATCCCGTAAATATAAACGAATAATATGTTTTATTGTTTATACACGTGAGAACACATTGTCCATTTATTTTCTAGCGCAAATTGTATTTAATTATCTTTTTAAATTATAATTTGTAATTTAAGAAATGAAATGGAGAACTTTGATCATGGCAAATGAAAACTATAGTCTACTTTAATGCCAGAAACTTAATCAAATGTGTTACAGTAAAACGAGCTAACATAACGTATAAACATAGCATTAGCCAACTAGATAACAGGAGAAAACTCAAAGTAGATATGATCCACAAGAAGTTCTGACCAATCCCACCTGATTGTACATGCACGATGAACCAAAATTAAGTTCTTAATTTGTTGAATATGAGAACTCCCGCTAAAAAGCTGGTATTGTAAGTTTAATAATTTCCCTATGCCATCAATACAATGTTCTGATTCTGAAACTGAAGAATCAGCGACAAGCCAATCAGATTCAAGGATTTGACTGAAGGCCAACCAGAGTCAAGGATTCAACAACAGGCCGGTAGGAGTCAAGGAATCAACTGAAGGCAAATCACATTCAAGGATTCAACAAAAGAGCCAATGAGAGTCACAGATTCAACTGACAGCCAAAAGAATCAAGAGTTCAACTATTCAGAGTCAAGCATCAAACTGGTGGTCAATTAGAGCCAAGGATTCATTAATGAACCCGTCAGAATGCAAGGATTCAACTGATAGCCAATAAGAGTCTAGCATTCAACCAAAGGCTAATCAGAGTCAAGGATTCAACAATGAGCGAATCAGATTCAAGGATTTAACAATGAGCCAATCAGAGTAAAGGATTCAACTGATGGTTGATCAGAGCCAAAGACTCAGCAACAAACCAATCAAGAGTCATGGATTCAACTAAAGGTTAGTCAGAATCAAGGACGCAGCTGACAGCCAACCAGAGTTAGGTTGGTCAATAATCCTTTATTATGCATCTATGCTAATTAAGCAAGCTACAATACTGTATGGAAAAAAGATTATTCCACATTTAATCCCCCTTTTCTGTTATAATAAGCTTCTGCAAAGATGTCCCATTTGATTTTTGCATCAGGTCAGTCAGGTACAAACATCTCTCAGAGTACACCCCTCTTAATTGTGTAAATATTTTATTATATCGGGTCATGTGACAACTTGTAGTGAGTGTACAGTTTGTATAACAGTGGACATTTGGTGTCCCCTCAAAATAACACAACACACAGTCATTAGGTGTAAACCACTGACCACAAAAGGGAGTACAAGCCTTAGTGAAAATGTCCAAATTGGCCCCAATTAGCCATTTTCTCCCCCCAGTGTCATGTGACAGGTGTGTAGTGGAAGTTCAACAGGCCTCGACATGGTCAACCAAAAAGTTGAGTGCACGTGCTCAGTGTTATATCCAGAGGTGGTGTTTGGGAAAATAATATATGAGTGCTTCCAGCGTTGCTGTAGAAGGTTGAAAAGGTGAGGGGAGGGTAGGGGCAGCCTGTCAGTGTTCAGACCATACACTGTACACTGCATCAACTTTGTCTGCATGGTTGTCGCCCCAACAAGAAGCTTCTTCTAAAGATGATGCAAAAGGTGCCCACAAACAGTTCACTAAATGGACTAAAGATATGGATAACTAGTACCATGTCCTGTGGTCTGATGAGACCAAGATTTATTTGGTTCAGACAGTGTGTGTGGTGGAAACCAGGTGAGGAGTACAAAGACAAAGTGTGTCTCACCTAGAGTCAAGCATGTTGGGGGGAGTGTCATGTTCTGGGGCTGCATGAGTGCTGCCGGCACTGGGGAGCTACAGTTCACTGAGGGAACCATAAATGCCAACATGTACTGTGACGTACTGAAGCAGAGCATGATCCTCTCCCTTTCGAGACCAGGGCAACATGATAATGACCCCAAACACACCACCAAGACGACCACTGCCTTGCTAAAGAAACGAAGGTAAAGGTGATGCACTTGGCCAAGCATGTCTCCAAACCCTATTGAGCATCTGTCCACCAGCTCTGTGCTGTCGTCATGGAGGAGTGGAAGGGGATTGCAGTGGCAGTCTGTGAAGCTCTGGTGAACTGGTGAATTGTGACCACACAAAATATTTTGGCCCAATTGGGTCATTTTCACTTCGGGGTATACTCACTTTTGTGAGGTTTAGACCTGAATGGCTGTGTGTTGAATTATTTTGAGGAGACAGTGAATTTACACTGTTATACAAGCTATACACTCACCAAGTGTCAGTGTGGTGAAATGAAAAGATATAATAGAATATTTACAAAAATGTGAGGGGTGTATAGTGAAGACGTCTAGGGGTTCACTAAGCATTCACATAGAGTTAGCTCTCTATAGATAGACTTTGTGCATTGCCCTTCTGGAACTGGATTTGGGTGTCCTAGTTCAAGCAAAGGGAAAATCTCATGCAAGCAATTTACCACAGTAAACAGTATTTTTTTTTATGGAAAAAAAAATCTGGTGACCCAGCAGTTCTGTTAATATAATGTATTAACAATTTGTAATACTTCAGGGTAAATTTGCTACAGGATCAGATCCTTAATATCTCAATCCTTCCACACTGTTTGTTTTGGCCAGATGCCCAATATCAGATCAGTAGCATATTTAGCATAATTGCTTGCTTTTGCACATTGTACTTTACACTCCCGCCAATTTCCCTTTCTTAAATAAGACATAAACAACAAATAATAAAACAAACATCAAACAAGTTGCGGCGTCTGGATCGTGATGGGATTCTGAATTTGCAGAAATTGCTACTTTGGGTGAAAAAGCTGTTTGTGTAATTGCATTTAAAAGCTTTATATAGTATAATAAAAAAAAAAAAATAAAAAAAAAAAAAAAAAAACATAGGTTCTGGCTTTTTGAGAAATGAAGCCTTAATAAGGTATAGGCAGATATTTTTAGCGTATGAGTAAACAATATGTGGTATTTAAACAGCACTATTTTAACCGGCCTAAAAATAACATTACGCATGAAATCCTCCTTTTGTATAACGATTAAGAATAGATTCTTACAATGATCTCGATCACCTCCATTGATTTTGTTATTCAGATCGCATGTAAGTAGTATTGAATTGCTGGTAATAAAAATAGCACATGGTAGTGAACAACAACCAGTATAGAATGTGAATTTGTGTTCAAAGACATTATTGGGTAAACAGTGGGACAGTTACGAAGGTATTATTGGGTAGAGAGTAGGACTAGTGTCGAAGAAGGGTGGGTAAAGAGAGCACTGAATGGGACTGTTTGAGTGGGTGGACAGGCTGTGGCGCTGTCTGCCGTGGCCAGGACACCTCCATTCATCTGCTTTTCACTTGTTAGTAGCCTTTGCTCTCAGCTCTGGCGGATGGATAGAGTGAAAATGCGTTGCTCAGGTGACAGGATGCTAAGAAGCCCGACTGGAATGTCTCATCTGTCAATTAGAGTTTATAACATGGAGTAGCAGATGCTCTGGAAATTTCGTGGCTATATGGGAAACTTGACACCTTTGAATTTGATTGCAGGGACCATATTGTGCCTTTAAGACCTTCTGTATACTATAGTTTATAATTAAGTACCAGCTGTTAAACCTTGATAAGCCTTTATTTGCGGTTAAATCCAGCTTTTATTTCAAAACTCTAAAGTTACTCACTGTGAACACTTAAATTCAATTTTACACTTTTTTGCTCAGGTCTAGTAATATACAAAACGCAGACTATATATATATATATATATATATATATATATATATATATATATATATATATATATATATATATCATATATCGAGATATATATATATATATTTGTCGAGCAGGGGGGGTGGGGCGGTCAGTGTGTGAATCTTTGGGATTTGTAATCTTTAATATTTAATAAGTACCTGTAATTTAATAACGAATTACTGTTACTTTTATTTTGTAAATAAATTCCGTTACATGTAACTAGTTACTCCCAACCCTGTATATATATATATATATATATATATATATATATATATATATATATATATATATATATATATATATATATATAGTATATATATATATATATATATATATATATACTGCAGAGTGGCATGCATAGGAGCTGTCTTCAAAAGATACATACTGACAACATACTGACATACTCCCATGGATTGATGAGACCGGTATAAATGTTTTTGGAACGGATGGCTTCAAAAACATGTATGGCGTCGCAAAGTTAAGGACTACAAAGAAAAATGCATGGTGCCTACAGTGAAACATGGTGGTGGTAGTGTCCATATATGGGGCTCCATGAGTGCTGCTCGTGACCATTGGTGGCATCAAGATGTACCGCTCTGTACTGAAAGACAAGACTAAGACTAGTACTATCACTCTATGCCTTTGCTCGTCATGCAAGAACAGGTTGAAGTTGATTCAGTGGCCAAGTGTGTCTCCTGAACTGAACCCAATCGAACACCTATGGAGAATTCTGAAGTTGGGCATCACTCTCCATCCAGCATCCAGGCTCTAAAAGAGGTAATTAGTGTAAGAATAGAAAAAGATAGCTGTTGTGATAGCTGCCTCCAAACCTGTTCATTCCATACCTTAAAAATGATAGAGGCCATACAAAGTACAAGGTGTAGTAGTTCATTTGAGAAAAACTAAAAAATGCATAATCAAAGTTAATTATTTTTTATTAATTATTAATTATCTATTATCCTTAGTTTTATGTTATTTGTTACACATATGTCGTACTGCATATAAGCAACACACATTTCTGTTTAAAAAATTAAATATAAATTAATGGGATCACGTTTCTGCATGTTAAACAAGAATCTTGCAAGGATGAAAGATCTTGACATGTATAATATGCAAACTAAACATCAGGAATGAGCATCTGTCTTTATTTAAATCAGGGCCTGGCGTAATGACCTTCTATCTACAATGGAATGGGTTTCACCTTGAGGATGAATAAGGTATCTCTATCCACCTGTCTGTCTGGCCTTATATTTATCAAGCACTAGAACATTTCCAAATTAATGTGGCAACACTTGAGAAGGTGACTCGAGGAAACGTGGGAGAAAAAAAAACGCTGCAATACTTTTGTTATCTTGAGTTAAGTACATTTGCTATTGTGAGATAAAAATGAGGGGGGAAAAGAAAAACGGAGAGAAAGAATGCATGGCCTTTCTGGACTTCTGTACAAACAAAGCTGCAGCACATGATAAGAACGATTGCACTTCATAGTCTACAATTCTACTTTCATGATGAACAGTGTTGGGAAGGTTACTTTGGAAAAGTAAGAGATTGCAGATTACGAATGACCCTATTCAAAATGTAATAAACAAACTTTTCAATTACTTTATAAAAGTAAAGTAACTGATTACATTTGATTACTTTTACGTAATGACTAATATAATTAGTATATTGCCCAAACATCTTATGATATGCTGTCAACCTTATTAGTTTTAAAATGGTTAGGTTTTTAATAACAGTTTCCTATTTTATTTGGAATATATCAAATACAGTGGTACCTCGGTGTACGTAGTTAATTCGTACCTCAGAAAACAACTTTCACTGAATCCGATGCTAACTGAACCGAATTATCCCATTTGTCTCAGTTCATGATCGTGGAAGCGATTAGTGCATTCCTCTAGATGCCGCGCCCGGAAAACATGACGGAAACAGAATGAAACGACATTTACCGACGCCAAATTCCAGACGAAAAATCAGACGATAGCTGAAGGCGACGTACGCTGAGAGTGATGCGCACACCGAGGTACCACTGTATACAAACTGACATTATTCGTTCCTTAAAACGGTACAAATCCATTGGTACATGGTTCTTTACTTTAAACACTTTGATGTTTTTAATGTTCTATCATGAATGAAATCTGCATTCATAAGATTTGCAAATCAATGCAAAGCACACTTGACAGTTCACCTGGATGTTTTATAATGAGAATCTGTAACAGTGCTCATACTGAATGTATGAAACACCTTTTTTCTTTTAAACAGTATCAAACCATGTGTTTAGTGTAATGTTACACCCCTATGTATAAGCGCAGTGAAAAACAACACCTTTATAAATGAAAAATCAGTATATGCACCACATTTCTCTTCATTAGCTGATGAATGTTGTCATTCCAGTACCATATCTTTGTTAGGTCTTGACATATCGTACTGGAATGACAACATTATCTAAATTTCCTGGAATTATCTACATTATTATATATATATATATATATAGATATATATATATATATATATATATATATATATATACATATATATATATATATATATATATATATATATATATATATATATACACAAAGATATGTAGCATACATATCTTTGTAATGTGAACACCTGCTCTGTAATACAGTAAATCACTGGCCCTGTGCAGGGCAAGACCTCTGACGCAGTATATGTGATATCACTGTATTCGAATCTAATAAACACAGATGGCCATGTGGTTCATAGAAAGGGCAGTGACAGGGAGAGAGAGAGAGAGAGAGAGAGAGACAGAGAGATGATTATGCTTGTAATAGTTGGTCTGGGATCATGAATTCAGTGTGAGACATGAGTAAAGGTACCTGAGGAGCCTTAAGGATAATAGGGCTATAATTTCTAAAAGATTGCCCTGATTGACGACTTCAGGATGAGGCAGCTTGGGAGGATGCAAAACATTTAATGATTTTTTTTCCTAAACAGCCACGATGGCTATCCTTAATCAAACTGACACACACACACAAACACACACTCGCGTATATGTTTCGTCCCTCAGCGAGTCCCACTTCACATTGGTTCTTTATCATTAAATCACAATACAGAAAGCAATTGAACTTTCCAAACGCTACCTAATCCTGAATCAAATAAAAGTGCAACGATTGCTGAACAAACACCATAAGTTCAGAAAGAAAGAAGACAATAATAGAAATGATGGTGTAATAAATGTATCTGGAGTTATAGGCTGTACATAGAAATAAATCTGATAATAATTCATTTAAGGTACTGCAGTATATGAGCCGGGATCAAAAACTTGTTCTGTTAACATGAATGTACTTTATCTATACGTTTACACACCGTGACCTTCAAAAAGAATCCCCCTGCACATCAATACAGCCCGCCCTGCTTTTCTGAAACGTCCCGAATGTGTCCTGGAAGTCCTTTTTAAAGTGTGTCAGGCATCTTCTGTGATTCGTGCTGGAGTTCTGTGAGTCGTGTCAAAATTGTGACCTATCTGATCTGGATCCTTCGGGAAAAGGGTGTAATGTGCAAATCTGGCCAGTAGGTCGAGTGTCATTATGTGGATTGATCGTCGATGATTATCATGCACAAGCTGCTGAATGTCTTTTGGGATTGTTGATCTCTCATCATCTTCCAGCAATGTTCTTCCCCTCTTGAAGCATGCAAGCCTCTAGAAACACCTCAGATGACCGGTTGCGATATCGAAATATGTCAATACTTTCAATACAATATTCAATACTTTCAGTTGTTGACTGGGGGAGGGGGGTGGACCTTTGTGCTCTTTCTAAAATTGTTGCCGGGGAGGGGCTACACTTTAGTCTGATACGGCAAGCGGGCATTTTCGTGGTGATTTGAATTGGACGGTTCTGTATTAATCTTCGGTGGGCCGGATTGTAAGAACCAACGGACCGGATGTGGCTCGCGCTCTGTAGTTTGCCCACCTCTGCTGTAGAGCCTTGAGGCTATGGCAGGTTGAGTCGGAAGACGGAGAAATCAGGTGCAAATAGTGTTTATTGTGCTTGAATAATAGACAGATATTTGCTTGGGGAAGGGAGGTGTGGTTAGGCTTGCAGGCACTGGGAGTTCGGAGCAAAGCGAGCTCAGGGTGCCTCCCGGAGTGTTTGGTGGCGGCGGTACAAAGAGCAGAGTCAGAGGGAGGGATCCTCGCTGCTGGAGGTGCTGCTGCCTGAGCGAGGAAATAGAGAGAGAGAGAAACATCAGTGGAACGTTGGAATAGAAAGGACACTCTCGTCTCTACGGCTCTCTCCTTCTATACATCTCAGAATCCTGGGAGCCGCTGAGGAACACCTGTATGACTTATTTCCCAGCCGTGTCTTATTGCTGTGTTCCTCCATCCCACCTCCTCCCCTCCTGCTGAGGCTTTCAATATTCTGTCAGCAGTTGTGTTCGCTTCATGTTGTGTACCTTCTGGGTTTCCGCGTCACAGAGACCCAAAAACCTGTTCCAGCATGGAACACCTTTGGGATGAGTGTGAATGCTCACTTCAGCCTAGGTCTCCACACTTCACCTACATCATCCCAGAAGAAGAGTCTAGTTTATTGTAACAGCAAATGAGTACTAAATATGGAATGTGATGTTCAAAGAGCATCAGTCTTATGCTCAGGTGACAACAAACCTTTGTCAAGTTGCTGCTCTTCCAGGTTTTGTTCTGCTCGACTCCAGCTTCCTGACGAGGGTGCCACTGAGCTTCAGTTTATCCCTGAGGGTGCTACTGAGATCCACTTTTCCACCAAGGGTGCCACTGAGCTTCAGGTTTCCACCAAGGGTGCCACTGAGCTCCAGGTTTCCACCAGGGGTGCCACTGAGCTTCAGGTTTTCTTAGCGTGTCACTGAGCTTCAGGCTTCCACCAAGGGTGCCACTGAGCTTCAGTTTATCTCTGAGGGTGCCACTGGTTCCCTCTAGGGGTGCCACCGGGCACCAGGTGTCCACTGCGGGTACAACTGAACTGAACCCCTGTCAGGCCTCCGTTTAGGAGGGTTAACCCAAAAAACCCAAGCAAGTTTTGTGCATGACCAGCAACACTGAGCCTTTCCAGTTCCAAGTTGCTTGGGGCCGTCGATAGACAGCCGTGAAGGGGTGTACTGTTAGGATCTTCTAAATACAGGATGAACACAGTTGAATTAATGATGGTTAGACTAAAAGCATCATTAATAAATTGATTAAAAGTCTCCTTTGATTTATTATCATGTAATACTCAAGATCGTGACCTTGAAGCTTCATTCAGCTTGATTGTCAGGATCTACACATTGCAATAATGTGTTGCTCATGGTTGTTATTTAGTGCTATAAAATGACATCCACCATAATCCACCGTCTCCGTCCATTCCTATTGTGCACGAAAAAAAAGTTTCTGGTGATAGAGTTCATAATCACAATTAAATAGTTAATCCTCTATTATTTTCTCCGTTCGAATGTGACCCATGAAATGTTCTTTCCAGTTAATTCATTCATAGTAGCACATTATGAAAATAAATGGGGAAAAAAATAAATCCTTGTTCTTTCTAATCAAGTCAGGGATTAAACATATCTGACCTATGCTTTCCGTTATAGCTCTGCGAGAAAAAAAAAAAAAAACACCATCTGATCCACAGGGTTGCCATGGAAATTAATTCAGCCCGTCTTGCCATGTATTTAATTTGATTGGAGCCAATATATTCACATTATCATTTCAAACTATCCGCAATGATCCCTGAACTTAGCTTTAACCTTAGCGTATGTATTACAGCAAATGAAATGGGATAATGTGGGAAGCAGCTCTGGTAAAATTAGGGATTACTTCTTCAATCCACGTATATAATGTCTGTGCTTTAGGACATTTCAGATAATGAAAAGACTGCACACAATTATCTTCTACATTTCTTGATTAAAAACTGCTTTCTAGATGAGGTTCGGATCTTTTGTACATGCATGTGTGTCTAAATCGGGGGTCCCCCAAACTTTTTTCTGTGAGGGCCAAATAAGTTTTCCTTTCTTGTAACACACTATTATTGTCGAGATTTATGTCTATAAAGCACATAAATCATAATATGATGTATTATATGACTTTAAATGTGTTTATTTTGCCTCCTAATGCTAGATTAATGCTTTTTTTCCCTGCACCATACAGACAAATGAGCATTACTTTCGAGAGATATATCGCCTATTAAAAGAAGAAGCATTATAATGATATCTTTTCATATTCATTGTTTCTGAAATCATAACAGTCACATCCTTATACATATGCCTATTATGTGAATCTATCAAATATATAGGCAACATTATTATCTAGAGATTGACCCTATAGTGAGTTTTACTGATACATCAGGTAAAAAAAAACGTCAAAGGTAAAATATTATAATTATAACATATTACATTTAATAAAATATAATTATTAAATATTCACCTGGAATATAAAAGCAAAATGAATGAAAATGCAAATCAATTGAAATAAAAGACAACTATAAACAACTTAATAAATTATGATTTGATTGAAAATGTACTATATTATATTGGAAAATATATAAAAAAATATACGCACATTTATGCAGGTACCGTACAACAACATAGTTCTAATTGTCTTGATATATTTCGATTATACTTCAGATTTGAAAACATTATTGGTAGATATCCAATTCATCTAACAATAAGGTTTTAAAATGGATCGCGGATTAAAAACCAACATGTAAAATAGTACTGAAGTTTATTACAAAAATAATAAATAATAAACAGTACTGAAAAGGTGCACACATGAAATAATTATGAATTGATTTATTAATACGAATAAATAAAATCAAATAAATAATAAATCTAATACAGCGCTCTCCCTGTGGAACATGCAGTCTCGGAACAGCACTTGGCATATATATATATATATATATATATATATATATATATATATATATAGATATATATATATATATATATATATATATATAGTTTGGCGACCCCTGGTCTAAATGCTTGAAAAGAAGATCTATATAATGATCTATATAATATTAACACACACAAATACATTTCTGTTGATCATGTCACTCTGAACGCCCCATTCAACGGTTTCGGAAAAACCCCATGACTCCATTCCATGGATAACTGAACAGCTTGACGATAAATCATTTTGGCTCATAAATATCATATAGGATATAAATACTCATATAGGATTTAGATTTGGGTTCTGACAGGGGCCATTCTAAAAATGATTATCTTATTTTTGAAGCTATTCCTTTGTTGACTTTGCTCCTTGTGCTGGATTTTATTTATTTATTTATTTATTTTCCCCTCTTCATATTTTTAACTGTCTAGCAGAAGCCTGCAGGTTTTGTGCCAGAACAGATTGCAGTTCGAAGCTATCCGTGATCCTCTTTATCTTGACTAGAGCCTTAAAACTTAATTCAATTTGCTTTTTCCCTTGCATTTTGGCAGGGGCTATATCACATAAAAGGTGTCAAAAGATCTGCCATGATTTCTTACTAAAAACGTGTCCTGCGTCACTGTTATGGCTGAACCGAGGCGCTTCATATGACTACAACAATACACAAGTAAACTATCAATCTACAGTTTACACTCTGTTTTTGTCATCCAGTTCTTTATCCTCTATGACAGGAGTCTCCAACTTTTTCCAGGTCAAGGAGGCCTTAGGCAGTAGACATGTCACATGGATCCCCTGTATAAAAAACGTCAAATATAACCACTGATGTTAATTGAAACGTATTATATTATACTAGTTATATTACGTTAAGACAATTAGAACTAAGTTGTTGTACAGTGCGTGCACAAATGTCTGTATATTTTTATATATTTTCAAATCTTTAAAAAAATATACATATAATATAAATAATTTGCAAAAACACATTTTGCAATAACATTTTAATAATAGATAGTTTAATAGACCTTTAATTTAAATAATTACATCTGATTACATGTAATATGTGGCAATTATACAATTTGTACATTTGAATATTTTACCTTTGATGTTTTGAACCGTGTTTAATTATTTCAACACCGATTGCTCTAAGAAAGTGCATAAAATTCAGCATATTTTAATTACACTTAGGTTCATGGAATCACCCCCCCCTTCTTCAAGTCTACACATTCTATGAACAAAAATTGCTCAACTATTCCCTCACTGCTATACAACTCCATTACCATAAGCTCTGACTTAGTAAAAACCTGGTAAAAGGAATGGTGGGAATGGAAAACTAGTACACTCACAATGCTTTATTTTTTAACCTGGAAATCAGCATACCAGCATAGCTTGGCCCCTCTTTGTTAATCTTTGTTCTCTTTGTTAGGTCAGTCAGAATACTGTCTGAATAATTTGGCACAAAGTCCAACAACAGCTAGCCCATGCAGTGCGTCCATCCCTGCTGGGGAATCACAGGTACTGTATCTGACCATCTCACCTATGGCATGCAAGGCCGTTTCTAACCTTTTTGGCTGTATGGCTCCGTCTACTCACCACGATGCTCCACCCCCCCACACACCATGCAAATCGTGAACCTTCCGCAAAAAAACTTAATAATTGTCAAAATTATCGAAATAATTGAAGTGCAAAAAAAATAAATGCCTTTTAACATGACAAAATAGTACTGAAGTTTATTACAAAAATAATAAATAATAAACAGTACTGAAAAGGTGCACACATGAAATAATTATGAATTGATTTATTAATACGAATAAATAAAATCAAATAAATAATAAATCGAATACAGCGCTCTCCCTGTGGAACGTGTGCAGTCTCGGAACAGCACTTGGCATCGGTGATTCGTCTCTAGAGGCCGCTCTCATAATGACGCCGATTCAGAAGGTGCAAAATAATGCGGTATTAATTTTTGGCAATAGCTTTTAATTCCAGCAGTGTAGTTTGAAAGTTGATATATATATATATATATATATATATATATATATATATATATATATATATATATATATATATATATATATATATATATAGTTTGGCGACCCCTGGTCTAAATGCTTGAAAAAAAGATCTATATAATGATCTATATAATATTAACACACACAAATACATTTCTGTTGATCATGTCACTCTGAACACCCCATTCAACGGTTTCGGAAAAACCCCATGACTCCATTCCATGGATAACATGGATAAAAATATACATATAATATACATAATTTGCAAAAACACATTTTGCAATAACATTTTAATATTATAGATATAGTTTAATAAGACCTTTAAAAATATATAAATATATTAAACATCTGATTACATGTAATATAAAAAATAGTAATTATACAATTTTGTACATTTGAATATTTTACCTTTGATGTTTTGAACCGTGTTTAATTATTTCAACACCGATTGCTCTAAGAAAGTGCATAAAATTCAGCATATTTTAATTACACTTAGGTTCATGGAATCACCCCCCCCTTCTTCAAGTCTACACATTCTATGAACAACAATTGCTCAACTATTCCCTCACTGCTAAACAACTCCATTACCATAAGCTCTGACTTAGTAAAAACCTGGTAAAAGGAATCATGGGAATGGAAAACTAGTACACTCACAATGCTTTATTTTTTAACCTGGAAATCAGCATACCAGCATAGCTTGGCCCCTCTTTGTTAATCTTTGTTCTCTTTGTTAGGTCAGTCAGAATACTGTCTGAATAATTTGGCACAAAGTCCAACAACAGCTAGCCCATACAGTGCGTCCATCCCTGCTGGGGAATCACAGGTACTGTATCTGACCATCTCACCAAAATTATCGAAATAATTGAAGTGCAAAAAAAATAAATGCCTTTTAACATGACAAAAGTATTACATTATCAACCATTCTGTATTTTATGATAATTGACAGTTATTCAATAATATAATCATGCATGTTTAAAAAGGACCTGCCATGACCCCAATGGCTTATCTTGTGTATAATCCAGGCTACTCTTGTGCTATTTATTCTTCTCATCACTTGAGCAGTTTATATTTATCACAGACAGTTTACGCTCTTGCCACTTGTGCACGAATCCCTGCAGTGTCAACAAGTATCCTACAATAAGCTTCAAGGCCTGTGCAATATTTAGCTTTTCCCCCCCTTATTGTATCTATTGCGTTATCCATGCGTTTGTACTGACATGCTGAACTTGTTTTGTTTTATTGTATTATTTTCTGTGATGTCTGATGTGTTATCTGTGCATGCTGTCTACTGACTATTGTGCTCTCTGTTGGTTACTAGCTAGTATATTTGAATCAACACATAAAGCCTTCGGAGAAATGCAATTTGTGTTCTGCTTTGCTACACTGCTGCCCGGCTGAATGTACTTAGACTTAGAAATACTTTATTGATCCCGTGAGGGAGACAATTATGTTAAAGCAGGAGCAAATAAAACAAAC
>JACRUU010000021.1:6363355-6381151 GCA_030449085.1 Kryptopterus vitreolus
TTACAAATATTTTATAAACGAAGTATCGCAATAGAAATGCCAACTTGCCTCCGGTGCACACAATTATCACATCGATATCATGAGCATCAGTGAATCTCACCACAACTAATGAACTGTCATGTGACAGAGGATGAGAGAAGGTCATGAGTTCAGTCCGAGGTGCAGTCGGCCGTAAAATTGAGGGATGAACTGGGATGAACTCATGGTAATAAAACCTGATAAGGAGAAAAGAGGAGGATGATGATGATGATGATGATGATGAGGGTGTGTGATGGTTTTCTTAACTCTGTTACAGAGGTGCGCCTTCCAGAGACATCGTTCTTCATCTGACCACCGGACGCATTCATAACAAGAACGTGTCGACCCATCTAATAGGCAGCATCAGGAGGGGAACTGCATGTACCTACACACACACACACACACACACACACACACACACACACACAAACATGCTATTGGCATCATCAGGAGGGGAACTGCATGTATACACACACACACACACACACACACACACAACACACACATGATGGGCAGAATCAGTAGGGGTAGGTAGCGTACTTACACACACACACACACACACACACACACACACACTACGTACATACATAACAGGCATCATCATCAGGAGGTGTACTGCTTGCACACACACACACACACACATAGTAGGATGGCCATCATCAGTATGCTTATTGTATGTATCTAATACATACACACACACAAACTAGACCAAGATTGGTCAATAAGACAACTTGTATGAAAATTCAGGTGTTCCTAATAAAGTGCACCAATACAAATGTGGTGAAATAGTTTACATAATATTACAATATTTTATAATTTTTTGTAGGCTCGAAGGAGGACGACTCTAAAGGAGGTTTATTTGCTCTCTGCACTTTAGATGGTAAGCAGCATGAGCTGAGGTCCTACATCCTACCCGGGGAACACTTCCATATTTAACTAATCATCTCATCTCCTGAATCGAGTCTTGAAAATGACCAGATGTGAAAATGTGTTCTGGATATTATTAAAATGTTTCCTGACAGTCGAGTAACGGTAACTCGGACCATCTCCAGGAAAAAGCTTGCTTTATTTTATAAGCATTATTAATAATGAATGATAAATCTACATATTGAGAGTTTTGGGGCTGAAGATGTCATCCTGCTGAAACTCCCAATTCTGTTTGTCTTCAAGTGACAGCTGGTGTAATAAGTTATTCTGAGTCAGACCACCAATAACATATTTCTGTCCCACACCTGAGTGATATCATGTTTGTTATATTGGTGCAGGTACGCTGAAGCTCATGGACAGCTCGGAGCAGCTCCTGTGGTCGGTGCAGGTGGATCACCAGCTCTTTGCACTGCAGAAACTGGACATCACGGTTAGTAAAAAAAATGACCTCTGATACCTCTGGGGTAGATTGTTTTATACCAGGGTCATTATGAATAGCGGATTGTGATTTGCTGGAGGTTCAGGTGTGAATACTGGATTGTGATTGGCTTGAGGTTAAGGAGTGAATAATGGATTGTTATTGGCTGGACATTCAATTGTGAGATACTGGCTTGTGATTGGAATGACATTCAGGAGTGAATAATTGATTATTATTGGCTAGACATTCAGGTATGAATACTGGATTGTGATTGACAGGACCTTCAGATGTGAATACTGGGTTGTGATTTGTTGGAAATTCAGGTGTGTATACTGTATTGTGATTGGCTGGAGGTTTAGGTGTGAATGCTGGATTGTGATTGGCTGGAAGTTCAGGCTGTGAGTTCAGGGTGTTGAACAATTCAAATAATTTTTATTTTTATGTGCTTTTAAAAAAACAAGGTTAGTGACATAAAAATGAAAAAGATTGTTCTGTATAACTGTATGTTTGTCCCTTATAAGCGAGTCGGTTGGTGACTGTCGGAAAGAAAAACTCCCTATGTAAACTGTAGCCTTGGGTCAGTGGGGTGAGTCCCAATTCATCCCAATTCATCGAAACTGGCTCAGAGCCCCAGGCCGTAGATGAGAAACATACGAGCAGAGTGGCATACAAGCGAAGAGAATACCATCCAGAGGCATGCTGGGATTGGGCAGCAATTGGGAAATTGGGCAGGTCCAAGGAGAGAGAGAAAGAGAGAGAGAGAGAAAATATACACAGGTAGTTCTAAATAAACAACTGTTACCATAGTAACGCCCAGTTCTATCCAGAGTGAGACAGCAGTTCTACACATTTTCTAATGACCTTTCTGAGCTCCATGGATCCGTTCAACAGGCTTTAATGCACATAATTCACTCTGTATGTCTAATAACAATTTATTAAAACTCATGTAAATAAATCTAATCTCCTGGCACTATTTTATCTCTGGGTGTGATTTGGAGAAGCAAAATTTGGGAAGAGGAAATATGGAAGGTGGTAGCTCAGTGATTATGATCCTGGACTGATCAGGAGGTCATGAGGTCGTATTCCAGCACCACCATGCTGCTGCGGCTGGGCCTTCAACTGCGGCAGTTGTGTATAATGTAAATCCCATAAATACAAATGCTAGATGTTGTTCTTCACCTCTACACCCTGCACTAACATTCTCGAACACCACATCAATATAATTCCTCGTGGATGTGTCTTTAGGGCGACGGAAGAGAGGAGGTGGTGGCGTGTGCTTGGGACGGACAGACGTACATCATCGACCATAATCGCACGGTGGTCCGATTTCAGTTCGATGAGAATGTGAATGCTTTCTGTGCAGGTATGGAGGCATTTCTCTTTGTGTTGGTGTGTGTGTGTGTGTGTGTGTGTGTGAAAGTGTGAGTGATGATTAGAATGGAGTATCATGGTATGGGTCACCACTAGTTGTCAGTGTTGGTGCTTGAGGAAAATCTCAACGCCATTCCTTTTTCTTCTCTCATCCTGCCTGCTTTGTTAGTCAAGGATGAATTGCTGAGAGATTACATAATTTATATGATTTTTTTTTATTTTTATAAAGCACTTCAAAAGAAAGGTACAGAAGGGTAACAGAAAACATGCATCTAAAGCGAGATTCATTTATACTCGTTTCAAATGCGTTTATTCGATATTCCATCAGGGCATAAGTATTAATTAACACCAGGGTCTGTTTAATAACTTGAAAGATTAGACTAGTTGAATGATGAGATTAGACGATATTCAGATGCGTTTGATCGAAAACGGATCAGAAGGTTTCTCAAAGTTGATTGATCGAGTGGAAAAATAGAAATTCGTGTCGATGTTTTAGTGACGCAACTTTTCATCTCAGAAAAAATCCACCGATCAGGCATAACATTATGACCACCTGCCTCATATTGCAGTCCTGTGTATCATCAGCATAAACTATCCGTCACTCCCCACGTTCATCAGTGAGCCTTCGGCCGTATCTACATGGACTGTGTGTGTGTGTGATGTGTATGTATATGTATATGTATATATATATATATATATATATAATATATATATATCTATATATATATATATATATATATATATATATATATACATATATATGATATATCATATAAAATTCAAATGAATGTTATATTTATTTGGAAATAAATGTATTGTTAACTAATTAATTTCTTATCAATTTATAATTTCTGTTAGTGGTTTAAATTGTTAAATATGCTACGTGGCTCTTTTAAAAAGTCTGGTAGTCTGGTTTTGGTAGCGTCCCATATAAACTGGTGATACGTTTAGGTTCCATACGCTAATATACAGTAATATAGTGAGGAGCTCATACCTGTTGTGAATGCGCAGCTAGTAGGCGTAATTCGGGGGGAAATTTAGGAAGCGTGAGTAGATGTACTGTTGTTGGGTTTTCCTTTGTTAATAAAACACACCTCTTTTATATTCCATCCTAACATTACAAACGGGAAGCGCATCTGAGGAAAGATCAATGCTGAAATTATCTGGGAAGGCCACGTTCTTTGTTGTCCGGGTCTCGTTCGATCGCCGACACAGCGCACAGTGAAGGAGCAGATTATTCGCATAGTAATGCATTAATAAGTGTGCGTGTTATAATGGCATAATCCTATGCCTGATCTGAGTAACGAGTACTATGTAGTAATAATAATAATACATAAAGTGGCGTCAGACACTCTGACACAAACTACATCAACCCTTCTGCTCCGTGTGCACTGTCGCAGGTCTGTACGCATGCAAACAGGGCAGGAACATTCCGTGTCTGGTGTACGTGAGTTTCAGTCACAAGATCTACGTGTACTGGCGGGTCGAGCTCGAGTGCATGGAACCCACCAGCCTCAGGAGAGTGTTGGAGGAGAGACCGGGATACACACATCTGCTGAGCGAACTGGGAGTGGGTGAGTGTGTGTGTGTGAATGCTCGGACCACATGGCCCCTGTTAATTTCAGTAAATAATTATCTCCCTGATGAGCTATAAACCAGGCTGTTTTTCGTTGTCAGGAAGTCAGGGTCATGTTTTCGGGGGGACACTGTTAAGGATGGACTTACAGGAATCTAATATTTGGCTTTAAAAAAAAAATTTTAATAAATAATAAGCCTTCATCCATAGACGTCCTGTGTAATTATTTGTCCACATGAGTGGAAAAGGCCAGTGTGTCCCAATACCTTTGGTCTTACAGTGTAAACGAAAAGGACATGTGCAAACTTTGTACATCACGCCATGTTCGTGACCGAGTAACGGGCGTGTTTTCTTTCGACAGACCCGAGTGACGCAGAAGCCATTCGAAAGCTGATCGGGGACGTGTTGTACAGAGACCCGGAATGACGGCCGAGGCTTTTCGTAAATGAGAAATCAAACTACGCTTGTAGTTTTGTAGTTTTACGCTTCACGGTTGTATGAAGTAGATGTGAATCTACTTCCTTTAAATGCGGCGGGAAATTATTAATCTGTTAATGTACTTAGCATATGTTTTTTTTGTGTCTGTACTTTACTGAAATATTTCCATTTGGGGATACTTTACATTTCATTACATTTCAAAGTCAAATATAATTTTTTTTACTCAAATTCATTATTTGAAATCAGTCGTTCCTTTTTATTTCTGAGTGGATAAAGAAATGTAACTGGTCCAGCATGCTGCAAATCAGGGTAGGGGGCGCTATATACTGAACTTGCTTTGATGGGATCTACTCATCACCAACATACAGTTCAGCATCAGTTCTACAGCGTACACAACAGGCGGAATAAATGGTGAAGAACCTCCGACTCGCCTCAACCCCATGACTTTATTTATTTTAAGTGGTTATAAAGAATGTTCATGTTCATGTCATTCATGTTCTACCGCTATATCCAATCTTTCCCTCGGGTCACGGGGAGTCTGTGTCTATCTCAGGTGTCTATGGGCATTAAGGCAGGATACACCCTGGATGGAATGCCAACCCATCACAGGGCACACACACACACACACATTCATACACTAGGGACAATTTTCCAAGGTGCCAATCAACCTACCGTGCATGTTTTTTGGACCGGGAGGAAACCGGGAGAACCCGGAGAAAAAACCCCGAGGCACGGGGAGAACATGCAAACTCCACACACACGCACACATGGCCGAGACGGGAATCGAACCCGGATCCTGGAGGTGTGAGGCGAACGTGCTAACCACTACGCCACCACTAAACCTCTGTGGTTTTGGGATCATGATAAATATAAATATAAAATATAAAAGATATCAGTCTGTGTTTCAGTCATTCTGTCAACAGATTAATATGATTCTGTTAAGTAACATTTGAGTCTTTTCACATGAGCCTTGTGATAATAATGATAATACAACATTATAGCCATAATAAATCATAGTACTTTGGATGCTTAAGTACCAAATACTTAATGGTAATGGTAATATTTCAAAATAGTAATATTTAAATAGAGTGGCTCTACTTGGACCTACAGGGTATTTTATCCATCATTGAATCTTGTAAGCGAACACAGGAAGTGTTTTTAATGTCGTTTGAAATGTTTAGGCTGTATATTTTCCATGAGAGAGAAAAAAAACTCTTAAAGGCTTTTTTTTGTCCATATATGTATATGTCTGGAAAAGCAGCAATAACACAGAATTCTTGTAAGTCTGACTTCCACCATGATCTTGGGGTCAAATATTCCTACTGGTTCTCATAAATACATATGACATCAGATATACACACACTTATACACAGTAATCATTACAGTTACTGAGAAAAAAAATTGTAATTAAATGACTTATGACAATGTTAAAGATTAGCGGTTAGCATGTTAGCTTCACACCTCCAGGGTTGTTGTCGATTCCCGCCTCCGCCATATTACTTGCCAGTGTGTCCTGTCAGAGCTACGCAAAGATTTGATTTCTAAAACAGTGTTAAATACTTTTTTGTTATGAACTCTGGATTTGTTGTGGCTGTGCTTAAAATAATATAAACTTAATTCAAGTGGTGGAAGATTTGAAATTCTAACTGTAAATAAGAGTTGCATGTTGCTGTAAGATAAACTGTAAAGTTATATGTTAATGTTGGAAATATCCATTATTAACTTGAACAGTAATCAAAATGTAATCAGTTACTTTACTTTTATAAAGTAATTGAAAAGTTACACTACTTATTACATTTTGAACAGGGTCATTTGTAATCTGTAACCTATTACATTTCCAAAGTAACCTTTCATACACAGTGTATATACTGCAACACTGTGAACCCAAATTCATTCATTCATTCATTCATCTTCTACGATCTTCTACCGCTTTATCCGAATCTTCCCTCGGGTCACGGGGAGTCTGTGCCTATCTCAGGCGTCTATGGGCATTAAGGCAGGATACACCCTGGATGGAATGCCAACCCATCGCAGGGCACACACACACACACACATTCACACACACATTCATACACTAGAGGACAATTTTCCGAAGGTGCCAATCAACCTACCATGCATGTTTTTGGACCGGGGGGAAACCGGGGGGAAACCGGAGAAACCCGGAGAAAAAAACCCCTGAGGCACGGGGAGAACATGCAAACTCCACACACACACATGGCCGAGACGGGAATCGAACCCGGACCCTGGAGGTGTGAGGCGAACGTGCTAACCACTAAGCCACCGTGCCCCCACCCAAATTCATCTGATCTCATTATACAGTCAAATGAGAATTTTTATACACACCTATGTATGTTTGTGTGTGTGTGTGTGTGTGTGTGTGTGTGTGTGTGTGTGTGTATGTGTGTTAAATGAACCAAATTCATCTCATATCTATCCATCTATCTATGTATATGTGTGTGTGTGTGTGTGTGTGTGTGTTGTGTGTGTGTGTGTGTGTGTGTGTGTGTGTGTGTATATATATATATATATATATATATATATATATATATATATATATATATATATATATAACCTTTTATTATTATTTTTTTTTCCTCTCGTTGCTTCGTTCCCAACGGGGTCAGATTGGCTCGGTGCTTGGCTCTGACTCGTACTGAACTTACTGAACTCGTACTGTGCCCCGTGTTTTTCCCTAAATTGGGCAGTAAGAACAGCACAGTGCAGTCCATGTTTTATATAGCACAGTTCAGCATTTGAGCCTGGGAACCGACCAGCAAGAGCCATCTCAAAGATGCTTGGATATGTTTGGAGGACCAACATGGTGGCGTTGATGAGACAAGCTGTGTTTACAAGAAAACTATATTTGTCTTTATTTATCTATGTTTACACACTATTACCTTCAAAATAGCCTTGCACAGCAAATACAGCGCGGTGAGTGTTGAGTCTTCTTTAAGAAAAGGCACCTTCTGCGATCCAAACTGGATCTCTGAAATCTTCAGGATGAGGTTAAAGTCTGAGAAGCTGGAAGTGAGGTCAGATGCGGAAGTGAGGTCATGCGGATTGTTCTCCGACGATCACCGTGCACGAGTTGTCGATTGTTTTTTTCGAAGATTGAATTCGTTGACGGTCTTCCTGATCTCTCGTCATCTTCTAACATTCTTTCAGTCTTGAAGCCACTTGAGCACCTGGAAAAACTCATTGCAGTATCACTGGATCTCAGGCCAAACGTCTCTGTTAGATTTTGCAGCTTTTTTTGCAGCAAATCTCTGTCGGATTTGCAGCTTTTACTAATTAAACTCAATTTGTTGTTAATAGAAGAATAGAATAGTCTTTATTTGTCAAATATACAGTACTGTGTGCAAAAGGCAGATGTGAAGAAATGCTGTAAACTAAGAATGCTTTAGAAATATAAATAGTGATTGTTTATTTTTGTCAATTTACAAAATGCAAAGTGAGCCAACAAAAGAAAAAAATATAAATCGAATCAATATCTGGTGTTACTACCTTTTGAAGAAGTAGAAGTAGTGGAAGTGATGTGCACGACCCCCACAGAGCCCCGATCTCAACAGCATGGAGTGTGTGTGGGATTCCATGAAGAGACAGAAGGATGTGAGAACGTCTCCATCCACTGAAGATCTGTGTTTACTTCTCCAAGATGGAACAACCGACCAGCCGAGTTCCTTCATAAACACTGTGTGTAAGTGTACCTAGAAGTATTACTGCTGTTTTGAAGGTAAAGTGTGTTCACACCAAATATTGATTTCATTTCCATTTCTTTTTTCTTCATTCACTGCATTTTGTTTGTTGATGAAAGTAAACGACAAACACTCCCATTTTTCAAAGCATTCTTTGTTTACCTCATTTTTTCACTCCTGACTAAAACGTTGGCACATACTGTACACATTACAGTGAAATTCTTTCTTCACATATTCCCAGCTTATTTGGAAGCTGGGGTCAGAGCGCACGGTCAGCCATGATACAGCGCCCCTGGAGCACAGAGGGTTAAGGACCTTGCTCAAGGACCCAAGAGTGGCAGATTGGCGATAGAGGGTCTCGAACCCCCGAAGTTCTACTTGTAGTTTAAGTAAATTGTCTATGTGGATATAATTTGACACTATTAGAACTGTATCAGATTATATCAACTGTTTTTTTTTTTGTTTACTTCTGATACACATCAGAATATATACTCTTAACACCATATAGAATTTATTCCCCAATTTATGACATGTGATAATTCTTTAATTGGTGGAATGATTTCTTTATAACTTCTATATTATATCAAGTAAAGGTTTCAAACATGTACTTATGCACTTGCTGGAGCTTTGAATGTGTGCCACCTAATACAGTGTTTTCTCTCTAACACTCCTCCATCACTCAGTGAGCCAGATGGAGTAATCCAAGCTCTGGAAACTATGGCAACTGACAGCATGCTGAGCTCTTCGGAAGATGCCTGTTACACACACTATACTGTGTGTGTGTGTGTGGATGGGGGGGTGGGGGTTTAGCTTAGTGGTAATGGCACTGGGCTCTGGACCAGAAGGTCGCAGGTTTTAAAATCCCAGCACTGACAAGCTGCCACTAGTGGGCCCATGAGCAGGGCCCTTAAAAGCTCACAGAGGGTAAGCGCCCCCTGTTGGCCACACTAACACCTCTTCCACCAACAACCTTGTTTTTTCCAGGATGTTGTCCATGCAAATACTAACCGGGTTCAACCCTGCTAAGCTTCAGTGGGCAACCAGTCTTTTTTTTTACACAGTCGAGCTCGAGAGAATCTCAGACGTCGTATGATTAAAAAGAAGACTTCCTGCACATATTCCAGAAGAACACTCTGTGTTGCGGTGCAAGGGGACTATTTTGAAGGTGTTACACTTTGTGAAGGTTACACTTCGTCTACTGCATCCGTTATTAAATATAGATTGCTCAGAAATGGCGTTTCTGCAGGACTGCTGATAATCCTCTGTGCATGGATATACAATCCTGTAAACAATGTCGGTGTTTTACAACATCCGTTATCAAAGGCTTTATGATACATTATCATCTGTAGGAATCCGCAAGCACTGATTATACAGTTCAAAGCTTAAAATGTATATAAAACTTGACTCTTAGTCTAATCACGCACCTCTTGTACAGCGTATTCGCCAGATCACTCATTTTATTCAAATCAGAGGTCATAATCATCAGAGTAGATTGTTAGTACACAAGTGACTGTATTTAGCATCTTCACATCAGAGACGGTGCTTTTCTGCCCTTTTAGTCACGGATCTCAGCCAAGTGGCTTTCAAACAACTAATATAAGATAAACTTTATTCGTCCCACAGTGGGGCAAATTTCAGCATTTCAAACTAACACACACACACACACACACACACACACACACACTCAGACACTGCACCATTCAGGAAATGAACTGTGATGGACCCCATTTTTCTATTAATCTTTCAAACGAAACCCACAAAAACAACAGGAAGTGGTGGAAGATGTTATTCTTCCAAAAATAAAGACCCTGGACTCAAGTTACCAGGGGACCAACAGGCTTTTTGAGTGTTTTCTGGTCAAAGTAAAAACAATAAAAAAGAGTTTTCTCATAATAACCATTTATAATTAGCATTAATAATGACCATGAGTAATAGCATTAAAGAATAATAACCATAAATATTACCATTAAAAAACAAATATAAATAATAACTATGACTTGCTTTCTTTCCCTTTGGCTACTCCCATTACGGGTTTCCAAGTCAAGTCATTTATTCATTCATTCATCTTCTATCGATGCTTTATCCGATCTTCTTCGGGTCACTAGGGGAGTCTGTGTCTACGCCTATCTCAGGCGTCTATGGGCATTAAGGCAGGATACACCGTGGATGGAATGCCAACCCATCGCAGGCCACACACACACACTCATACACTAGGGACAATTTTTTTTCCAAGGTGCCAATCAACCTACCGTGGAACCGGGAGAAAAACCTCCTGTGGCCTTTTGAACGGGGAGAACATACAGACTCCACACACACATGGCCGAGACGGGAATTGAACTCCATAGGCGACAGTGGGAAGAAACCAAAACAGGAGAAAAAATGGAGAAGAAACTTTGGGAGAAGCCAGGCTCAGTCGGGGGTCAACCATGTAGATAAGGACTGGATCAGGGATCTGCAGTGAACGTCTGATCTGAGTGGTAGCGATGACCTCGGACTGGGTCGGAGGACAGTGCAATCCTCCTGAGTATCTTTGGCAAGACTTGAAAATTGCCGTTCACAGATGTTCTCGGTCCAATCTGATTCAACTGGAGCTGTTTTACATGCAAAATAAGTCTCCAAAAAGACTTCCACTTTTTTCATTTTCTTCCACTTAACAATTTACATTTGTAGTTATAATGTGACAAAATGTGGAAATATTTAAAAGGTATGCACACTTTTACAATACACTTGTATTTCTCCACAATGAGCAAGCCTGGTGCGAATGTGACAATTAAAAACCTACTCTACGAACATAAGGAGACTCATCCAGGAGCTTTTAAATGAACCCCAGAAAGGCTTTTAAAGGTCCTCATTACAGAATTGTTGATTTAACAGTAAGAGCCTGGGATCTAAAATGTGTAAAAAAAAAACATCTGTGTGCACAGGGCTCCCAAAGGTGCTTCAACTTAGTACTCAATAAAGGGTCTGAATATGTACGTACATGCAATATTTCTGTAGGTTTTTGCCCCTATTCTTTGGTTCTTTCTGCTCCCTGAGCTTTGCCCTCGTAGGTCCAATTGGCTGCTTTAATAGCTGATTAAATGCACCATTATCGAAGCTGGGATTTGAATGAACTACATTCTGAAGCGTGCTGGCGTTCGTAGATTGTTTGTTAGAGCATTAAATAAAACAGCGGCGGTAGCTCTAACACTGCGCCTCACTGAACGCTCAGCTCCCTCTGTTTATCGCAGAGATCATTATGGACAGGAAGAAGACCCGCTGTCTCTCTCCTGTCAGTTTTCACGCTGGGATTTTTCCACTGTCATTTAGCATGCTGTTTGTACTGTGCCTTGAATATGCATCCACTCTTATGTAGATCTTGTGAATAATGTGCATTTTTGATGCAGTCCAAGTCCTGATTCCCCAGCCAATCGAATTGGGGTAAGACAGAAACGGAGGGATGACCACAGGGGTTTGAGGACAGAGCGTGTCCCTTGTGTCACGTCGTCTCTGTGAGAAGGGAGTTATTATTGCAACTACAATCAGGTACTCTATACAATTTTGGATGACATCATCAGATGTTTTTTTTTTTGGTCAGAAAAACCTGCCATGGTAGAGAAGATCCGGTGATCTGCACACCGCAGTAAAAAGATCACATAAAGACGCACTTACTTACCTATCATTCAAGCGCGCGGTCATGCCGGAATCGATCCTTCCCTGGAAATAATACAACGGTAATATCTAACACTGTGTCTACTTTAGGAGCATGGCTGTGGATTCAATAGGGTGGTCTGTGCTACGGGAAAGCTTCCTGGACACAGGTCAGGAACTGATCAATTACCTAATGATGATTAATGACCCAAAATGCCCCAAAGCCCATCACTGAAGAAAAACAGAGTAGCCCTGAAGAACCATTTCCATGTTAAGAGGGTCATGAGGGTCATTTTTAGCTCCACAGAGGAATGACTCTGGATATATGACCCATGATTGAGTCACCTGATGAGGATTAATGAGGCAAAACGCCCGGAATTCCAATGACCATATCCTTAAGTGCTTCACACAGTAAATGATTAAATCTGTTGATAATATTGACTTTTTTTCCACTGACCTTGGATAATAGTGTACTGTCTTTTTGTAAAGCCATAACACATGGAGGTGCAAACTTAGTGGTGATGGCAGTGGACCTTGGATCTAAAGGTCATGTGTTCAAATCGAAGCCACACCAGGCTGCCAATCCTGGGCCCCTGTTCAAGGCCCTTAATCCCATCTCAGATATATGAATAAGATAAATGCAAGCGCTGGATAAGGCCGTTTACTAAATGTTATAGATATAAATGTAGTATTGAAAAGAGTTTTATTTCTATATAAAAGTGAATCCATATGTGAAGAAACCTGCTTTGCTGGATGATCACAAGGTGGCTAGAATTATCTTTGGATATATTTGGACTGGACAATATATATATATATATTTTTTTTCCTATAAAAATGCATTGTGGCAATATCCGTTTTGGAAAATGTGTGGAAAACTAAACAGAAAACATCAACAATGATGGAATTGTAATGAAAGAACATTTGGTGTTGAGGATGAGGATGGGTTCCCTTTAGAGTCTGATTCCTCTTACCATTTAGAAGGTCGAATCTTCTGTCTCCAAAACAAATTCCTGAAAAACTCCTTCTTATTTGTATATGTTAGGTATTATTGGTTCAGGCTTCATGCTATGAGGAGCCTCGTTTATCAGAATTATAATAATTTATAATACTTTATGAAATGTGTAGCAGCAGTGAAGCAAAGAATTTTCATTAATATTAATATAATAATAATAACAACAACAACAAAAAAAATAAATAATAATATTATTATTATTATCACTGCACTAAAATCATTAGCCCAATATATGAACATTATATAAGCGTGGCATCTATAACTATACACTGTGCTTTATTTATCTATACTTATACATTTAATTGCAATTTGATATCACGTCCTGAATCAGGAAACCCACAATACTGCAATAACACTGAGGGTCTTATTTTCAACTCTCGTTTACCCAACAAAAAGCAAAAATGCTCCAGGGAACAAACAAACTATTACCATAAACCATCAAGTATCAAATTCTGGATTCATTTAAGATTTGAAAAATGGGAGAATGTTGAATTTTATGGCTATGACAGACCTGCAACCTATTTATAAGCCATATTGACATTACTACCAATAAGTTTTGTTTGGCAGTAGTAGAATGAAAACAATGCGTCTAGCTATGACAGAATGTGGCATGTGCAGTGAGCCAGAACAAAAGAACCAGAGGCGTCCCGATACATTGTGGGAATCAGAGGTGGAAAGAGTAATAACATTTTGTACTCATGTAAAAATAATGTTACTTCTGTGAACTCAAGTACAAGTCAAAGTTACCAGTCTAAAATGCAGACGTAAAAAGTAGCCAATTAAAAATTATCGAAATAAAGCTACCAAGGGGCACGGTGGCTTAGTGGTTAGCACATGTTCGCCTCACACCGCCAGGGTCCGGGTTCGATTCCCGTCTCGGCCATGTGTGTGTGGAGTTTGCATGTTCTCCCCGTGCCTCAGGGGTTTTTTTCTCCGGGTTCTCCGGTTTCCTCCCGGTCCAAAAAAACATGCACGGTAGGTTGATTGGCACCTTGGAAAATTGTCCCTAGTGTATGAATGTGTGTGTGAATGTGTGTGTGTGTGTCCTGCGATGGGTTGGCATTCCATCCAGGGTGTATCCTGCCTTAATGCCCATAGACGCCTGAGATAGGCACAGACTCCCCGTGACCCGAGGGAAGATCGGATAAAGCGGTAGAAAGATGAATGAATGAATGAATGAATGAATGTTCATGACATAGTCCATGCAAATGCAAGATAAGGGTGATATAAAATAGGAAGGTAAGCAAATCTCAAATGATCATTCAAAACATGATCATAAACATTTTTGTTGATTCACAAACGGATTAGATCAACAGAGGTCACAGACAGAACTATTTTAGTAAGTCCATGAATACAAGTCTTTCCATTGATCCATCTTTATGCTTTCTTTTTATTTATTTCATTCCATGTGGAGCAACAGCTCGGTGGTTCTATAATTCGTCCGTCGGCTTCAAGCTTCCAAAATCTTAACCTCTGAACTACTGTAACACTTCCCTAAATAAATAGCTCTCCTCACATGTGCTGCTTTCTCTTCATTATGTGACACATATATGGACAAACATACAGAAATAATATAGAATATAGAAATATAGAAATACCAACACCAAACCCTTGCAATAACTCAATTCAATTTGATTTGTATAGCGCTTTTTAAATGTGTCGTTGTCTCAAAGCAGCTTCACATAACACTTAATTCTAATGTGTGAAAATGAAAATCAATACTGACTCTCAAAAGCTCGATTCACAAAAATCGACTCTAAAAAAGTTGCTCAACTTTCAAACTATCAAAACTAGGAAGAGAAACAGTTTTGGAACAAAGCTTGGCAATAGTCAAAGAACAAGCGTTACTTCAGGTATTACTTTATGATGTTTTTTTTTTTTTTTTTGGCTGAACGCAGGGGCTTTAAATAGTGTGTCTGAGCATGTGCAGTAGTGTGTGTAATTGGACACAAGACTTACTGGGCTCATGTAGGCTCGCAAGTCACATGGTAAAGCATGAGAGTGATATGGGTTTCAAAACATAGAAAGTCTCCTGTACCTTAAAAGTTGTGGTATCTTTACATATTGCATGTGTAAAATTGGTAAAAATGTGTAAAATACAAGGCATTATGTATGGAATATATATATAGGTTGTAGAGAGGTTATAGTGTGATTTTGGGGAATTGAGGGTGTTAGTATATGTACTGATGTAGGATGAGGAGACCTGGGATGCTGTTCAGTAGGTAAGTTTGCATTACAAATTAGCGTGAAACTTTTGCGATATTTCCGAAATGACGGAAAAAAAGCTGTTGCGAAATGACCATTAACTATTGCTGTCACTCAAAAACACAAAAAAAACGGGCAGGCTTGCTTATACCGCAGCCAATCGCACGTATATCATGTGACCTGCAAATGCGAAAAAACTGTTTCCATTACAGCTTTGCAAATTATTCCTTTTCCGCATCAACTAAAAAAACCACCTCACGTGAGCGCAAAAACGTTTTTGCGATACATGTGAGTTTTTGCGAATTTGGCGAGTTTCCATTAGGCGTATTTTCAATTCGCTACTTAATCATTTAAAGCATTTTGAAGGGTAATGGAAACACACCTAGCGATCAGACGCTCCTCCCAATCCAAAACCCACACTTAGCAACCCTCCAATTCAGATCAGACCTATACAGCAATCTTTCATAGAATCTTTCATATAAGCTTTCATATAAACATGAAGCTGGCTTTGTGCAGAGGGTTATTGTCATATGAGACCATGTTTGTGTCTCCTAGTTCAAGCAATGTTAAGATTTATTTCTATGCATCCAGGCATATCATATCATACTCAAATATGTGTCTTTAATTTTTGTGGCAACATTTTGAAGAATATCACATATGGATAGTGTCCCAATCATTACAGGATAAGATATGTACCGTATGTATGCATGTATTCCGTGGTAACATTGAAGAAATCGAATATTTACTTAAAGTTCCATTTAATTGCAGCCCACACGCTCATAAACGTCCCGGTCCCTTCGAATCTGAAAAGCGGAATAAATTTACAAACCAGAAGACATTTAAAGGTCCACTTTTCATTGCTTAAAAATCAGAGGATGAACGGTGCAATTTGCATGCTTTAAGATAATTTGGAAGTGACCTTCAAAGTGTTGAGAAAGTGTGCGCAACAAATATAGAATGTGAAATGTCAGGATGATTATGGGGAAATGGCTCGGTTCACAAGTGGCACAAGGAACAGTGCAATGAGCGTCTTTACCCAAGACTAAACAATATGTCCAATTCTGACAGTTTCTTATCTTTAGGCAAGGGGGGAAAAAACGGCCCGTGTTGCTCGTTACTTCTAATGCACGTACTCCAGCTGTAATATAAAGAAAACCAGAATTACGCAATCAATGTAAGGTTTGCACATCCGATAGGTCACATTATTCACTTTTGTTTACGCCGGGGGGAATGGGCGGGTTGTACGTAAATTGTTTGTATTGTAAATATAATAATAAATGCAAATCCACTGTGTACTCGTATGTGACGGAGTTGTAACCGAGCGAATACGGACATTTTTCAAAATAAAAGATTTTGCAAAATAAAAGATTGTTCAGAATCAGGTAAGAAATCAAACGCAAATAATTAATGATTTCTTAATTGTGACCCCGGTACCAATTGATCCACTGACCGGTACCAGTCTGCGGCTCAGGGATTGGGGACCACTGACCTAGAACAGAGCATTTTGTTCATTTTACACATTCTACGACAGTGTTTTCCAACTGTTGTTTTGAATTAGCCGTGTAATTGAGTCTCGACCTCACGATATCATATGAAAACCTGATGATATTAATAATCATATTAATCATATAAATAATATAGATATATATATATAGATATATATATATATATTATATTATAGAGATATATATATATATATATATATATATATTATATATATATATATATATATATATATATATATATATATATATATATATATATATATCATAATATCGATATATATATTATATATATATATATATAATATATAACCGCTTGACACTGTGACAATTCTCTGAAATACATGTATACAATGGACAAAGGTTTCATACTGTACGTTCAGTGCTGTAAGAAAATGTAACAGTTAATGACATAAAAAAGTATTTCAAAAAGAGAAAACAAATTCCTTACCACATGAATTAAAGTAAATATTAATAAAAAAAAGAGAGAACAAGAGAGAACGACACCGTCTTCTTCGCCCTACAACCGCAACAAAGCGTATTCATGTACATGTAATATTGTTTTTTTAATATTTTTTAGGGGGGCGTGTTCGTAACCACGAAACAGCGTAAGTCGAAAATGCCGTGACCCGAGGACTCCCTGTACATACTAATCAACATCATTAGTGACTTCACTAATTAATTTCTCCACTTGCATCTGCTGCTTCATCTTGTATTATACAACACATTTATGGAAAAACACAGTATTAATTGTAGCCGACATCCAGTAATAAAAAAAACAAAAAACATTGCTTTTCTACAAAAAATTTATTCTAAATTGTAAACACCTGGTCATTTGTAATGTAATGAAATTTTATGTATAAAACTCTTATTTTTTTTTCGTTCAGTCTTTTTTTCTAAGACTTTTTATGTTTTAATGCACTTATTTTAATCTGCCATAATGGATCAATGATTGAACTATTATCATTGCGAAACAAATAAATTAGCAGGATATAATTAAATGT
>JACRUU010000021.1:6381651-6384151 GCA_030449085.1 Kryptopterus vitreolus
AGAGTAAGAGAGAGAGAATGAGAGAGTAAACGAGGTAGAATGAGACAGAGAGTAAACGAGAGAGAATGAGACAGAGAGTAAACGAGAGAGAATGAGACAGAGTAAACGAGAGAGAATGAGACAGAGAGTAAACGAGAGAGAATGAGACAGAGTGAAACGAGAGAGATGAGACAGAGTAAACGAGAGAGAATGAGACAGAGTAAACAGAGAGAATGAGACAGAGTAAACAAGAGAGAATGAGACAGAGTAAACAAGAGAGAATGAGACAGAGTAAACGAGAGAGAATGAGACAGAGTAAACGAGAGAGAATGAGACAGAGTAAACAAGAGAGAATGAGAGAGAGTAAACGAGAGAATGAGACTGAGTAAACAAGAGAGAATGAGACAGAGTAAACGACAGAGAGAATGAGACAGAGAGTAAGAGAGAGAGAATGAGAGAGTAAACGAGGTAGAATGAGACAGAGAGTAAACGAGAGAGAATGAGACAGAGAGTAAACGAGACCCAAACATATTGTGAGGATGAGCTGAGAACGCTTAGCAGAACCCCCTGTCAGAGATATCTTTAACTCCCACCTCCGGCAGAGCTTCAACCAGATCCCGAGGGAGGTTGGAGAAATTGACTCTGAGTGGACCATGTTCTCCACCTCCATTGTCGATGCAGCCATTCTGAGCTGTGTTTGTAAGGTCTTAGGTGCCTGTCACGGCGGTAATCCCTGAACCCGGTGGTGGTCACCGGAAGTAAGAGATGCCATCAAGCTGAAGGAGGAGTCCTTCCGAGCCTGGTTGGCTCTTGGGACCCCTGAGGCAGCTGATGGGTACCGTCAGGCCAAGAGGGACTATCGGTCGGCCTCAAAGAAGTTCTGGCAAACTGTCCAGGCATATCAGAAGGGGGAAGCAGTGCCCTGTCAAAACTGTTACAGTGGAGGTGGGATCTGTTGACCTCAACTGGGGACATCATCGGACGGTGGAGGAATATTTGAGGATCTCCTCAACCCCGGAGTGATGCCTTCCGATGAGGAAGCAGAGGCATGGGCTCAGAGGTGGCGTCATCTATTACCCAAGCTGAGTCACGGTGGTAGATGAGAAGCTTCTCGGTGGCATAGCATCGGGGGTGGATGAGATCCGCCCCGAGACCTGAAGTCTCTGGATGTTGTAGGGATGTCTTGGCTGACACGACTCTGCAACTCGCGTGGCAGCTGGGACGGTGCCTTGGATTGGCAGACTGGGGTGTGGTTTTCTTTTAAGAAAGGACCGGAGGGTTGCCCAACTATTGGGATCACACTCCTCAGCCGTCCAGGGAAAGTATGCCAGGGTACGTAGAGGAGAATTCGCCTTTAATCGAACCCCGTATTCAGGAGGAACAATGCGTTTTCGACCTGGCCGTGAACACTGGAACATCTAATACCCTCTATTCTATATCCCTCTATATAGGTATCAGGGGTTTGCCCAACAGTCACATGTGCTTTGTGGATTTGGAGAAGTATTGACCGTGTCCTCACTCACTCTGGTGTGTGTTGTGTTGTGTGTGTGTGGGGGGTGGTCCGGGATATGGGGTCCGGGGCCCTCTGTTCCGAGGGCTGCTCGGTCTCTGTATGCACAGAGCAGGAGTTTGGTTCACATTGCCTGCTGTAAGTCAGACCTGTTTCCGGTGCATTTCCGGCAAGGCTTCCCTTTGTCACCGTTCTGTTCATTATCTTTATGGACAGATTTCTAGGAGCAGACAGGGGCTGGAGGGAGTCTGGTTTGGGGACCACATGATCTCGTCTCTGCTTTTGCAGATGAAGTTATCCTGTTGGCACCATCAGGCCAAGACCGTCAGCATGCAATGGGATGCAGCCGGGTGAAGATCAGCACCTCCAAGTCCGAGGACATGGGCCCCACTCCAGGTTGGTGGAGAGCTCCTTCCCCAAGTGGAGGAGTTCAAGTATCTTGGGGTCTCGTTCACGAGTGAGGGGAGGATGGAACGGGAGATCGACAGGCGAATCGGTGCAGCCCAGCCTCTGCAGTAATGCGGTCGATGTACCGGTCCGTCGTAGTGAAGAGGGAGCTGAGCTAAAAGGCAAAGCTCTCAATTTACTGGTCGATCTACGTTCCTACTCTCACCTATGGACCATGAGCTTTGGGACAAGATCCCGGATACAGGCGGCCGAAATAAGCTTCCTTCGCAGGGTGGCTGGGCGCTCCCTTAGAGATAGGGTGAGAAGTTCAGTCACTCGGGAGTGTTCCGGGGAAGACCCAGAACACGTTGGAGGGACTATGTCTCTCGACTGTCCTAGGAACGCCTCGGTGTCCCCCCGGGGGAGCTAGAGGAAGTGGTTGGAGAGAGGGAATCTGGGCATCTCTGCTTAGACTGTTGACCCAGCGACCCGGTCCCGGATAAGCGGTAGAAGATGGATGGATGGACTTTACTGAACATCTGTAACAGCATTACTGCAGGGAAAATGTTTTCTCTCTCTCACACACACTCACACACATCCACTAACCATCAAATGCATTTAGAA
>JACRUU010000021.1:6389151-6391651 GCA_030449085.1 Kryptopterus vitreolus
TGGTGATGATGATGATGGTGATGATGTGATGATGATGATGATGGTGATGATGATGGTGATGATAATGATGAATAATGGAGGGGCGGTGCTTACTGTTCTTGCTGACGTCGAGTTCGCGGAGGTTGATGAGGTTGGCGATGGCGGGAGGCAGGACGCTCAGGTCGTTGTCAGGGAGACTCAGACGGTGCAGTAACTGACAGTTAAACAGTTGCTGTACATAAACAGAAAACAGAGTGTGAGTGTGTGTGAGAGAGAGAGAATGTGTGTGTGTTGTGTGTGGGTGTGTGTGTGTACCTTGGGGAGCTCCTCAATCTGGTTGGCATCCAGGTAGAGCTCCTCCAGGGACTTCTCGAAGCTGAAGATCTCCTTCGGGACCTGCTCCAGGCTGCAGTGACTGTAGTCCAGAGAGGTGACGGCCTCCTCCTCACCGCGCAGACACCGGCACGGCACCAAGCGCACCAACAGACTGCGCTTAGAGCTCATCCTCACACACTCACACTCTCACACACACACACACAACAAACGCTACCACCTCAGGCACTAAAACAGACAGAGAGAGAGAGAGAGAGAGAGAAAATAAGTACCTGTAAACATACAAACATATACAATACACTGCAGTGGGAGGAGCTTCACCTGGAATTATATATACAGTACAACAATGTGGGAGGAGCTACACAGCTGAATATATACAGTATAATTATTGGCCTAAGTGAATGTAAACACACAGATAAGCTCCGCCTCTCTTCAGAGTTGACATTGTGATTGGTGTAATGACAGAATGAAATGCTGAATAGTGTGTAGTGTTTATCCACAGCAGCCATACCGCACACAGACACCTGCACCGTACCGCACACAGACACCTACACCGCACACAGACACCTGCACCGCACACAAACACCTCCTGCACCGTACCGCACACAGACACCTACACCGCACCGACACCTGCACCGCACACAAACACCTCCTGCACCGTACCGCACACAGACACCTGCCACACCGTACACACAGACACCTGCACCGCACCCCACACAGACACCTGCACCGCACCGCACACAGACACCTGCACCGCACCGCACACAGACACCTGCACCGTACCGCACACAGACACCTGCACCGTACCGACACAGACACCTGCACACCACCTGCACCGCACACAAACACCTACCGTACCGCACACAGACACCTGCACCGTACCACACAGACACCTGCACCGTACCGTGCACCGTACCGCACACAGACACCTGCACCGTACCGCACACAGACACCTGCACCGTACCGCACACAGACACCTGCACCGTACCGCACACAGACACCTGCACCGCACCGCACACAGACACCTGCACCGTACCCTGCACCGTACCGCACCGTGCACACAGACACCTGCACCGTACCACACACACACCTGCACCGACCACACTGCACCGTACCGCACACAAACACCTGCACCGCACCGCACACAGACACCTGCACCGTACCGCACACACACCTGCACCGCACCTGCACCGTACCGCACACACACCTGCACACCTGCACCGTACCGCACACAGACACCTGCACCGTACCCGTACACACACCGACACCTGACACCTGCACCGTACCGTACACACAGACACCTGCACCGTACCGTACACAGACACCTACCGTACCGACCGTACACAGACACCTGCACCGCACCGCACACAAACACCTGCACCGTACCGCACGCACACCACCTGCACACAGACACCTGCACCGTACTGCACACAGACACCTGCACCGTACACACACCTGCACCGTACCGTACACAGACACCTGCACCGCACACCGCACACAGACACCTGCACCGCACCGCACCGTACCGTACACAGACACCTGCACCGTACCTGCACACAGACACCTGCACCGCACCGCACACACCGACACCTGCACCGTACCGCACACAGACACCTGCACCGTACCACAGACACCTGCACCGTACACACACCTGCACCGTACACACAGACACCTGCACCGTACCGCACACAGACACCTGCACCGTACTGCACACAGACACCTGCACCGTACTGCACACAGACACCTGCACCGTACCGCACACAACACACCTGCACCAATCACCGTACCGCACACAAACACCTCACACAATGAAAGTGGACACCTGCAAAATACCCTTAACTTGTAACACACACCACACACACACACACACACACACACACAATACACACACACACACGTCAACAGTGAAACACCCGGTGATGAATAACCATCACAGCCCTGATGAAAACGCACATCTGCCACTTTCTCTCTGCTGCTGATGGATTAATCATTACACACACACACACACACACACACCACACCACCATTCCATGGTGACACTAATGTGCGATGCTGAGTGTGTGAGAAAAAACAGACGACGTGCACTCGGATTGTTATTTACACTAATGTTCGTAAAACAAGAGGTGTGTGACTGCTGTCAACACACACACACACACACACACACACACACACTGCTGATCACTAACGC
>JACRUU010000021.1:6396651-6452649 GCA_030449085.1 Kryptopterus vitreolus
ACACCACACACCACCACACACACACACACACACACACACACACACACACTGAAACCCTGCCTGTAAAGCTAATTGTGATGGTGTATGTTGATCCGTTTCCTAAACACGCTGTAGGAGAGACGTTAAAGGAGACGTTACACTACATGATTAATGCAGCACCCTGAGATACCAGATCACCATGATGACACACACACACACACACACACACACACACACACACACACACACACACACACACACTATCCATAAGCAGCATGTATTGGATGTTTGTGTGAAGTTATGTACTGTAGGAGGAGATCTCATATCTCCAGCGTTCATCACAAACACCATCACCAGCAGCTCAGTCATGCAGGAGAACGACTGTCTCTTGTGTGTGTGTGTGTGTGTGTGTGTGTGTGTGTGTGTGTGTGTGTGTGTGTGTGTAAAGCAGACACTTAAGTTGTGGTGTTTTCTGAGAGAGAGAGAGAGAGGCAGCAGAAGAGACAGGAGTACAGAGTCACACACTTGACACACACATGTCACACACACACACACACAACAGGCTATTTTACTCAAAGTTTCAGTGATCAGTGTCTGAGTGACAGGACGTGAGATTCAGATCTGAGTCACTCTCTCACACACACACACACACACACACCTCTCACAAACACACACTCACGCATGAATAAATCACAAACGTCAACTTAGAACATCATCTCACACATGAAACAGTAATAGAACAAACCAGCTAAATGTGTGTGTGTGTGTGTGTGTGTGTGTGTTTCCAATTAAAAACACACCCTGAACACATCTGTCAACCGAATACTAGAAACACTACAATAAACTGAACACAGATCAGATGAAACGAGACTGAACACAGATGAGACTGGAGAGAGACGAGACTGAAGAGAGACGTGCTGCAGTGCTGCAGTAAAGAGGAGACGGCTCGTGTATGTCTCCTGCTCAGAGTGTTATTGAGATGTTGACACAGTTCCCAGGAAGCGACTGCTGAGAAGTGCCATATTGCAGGAAGAGGAAGTGAGACACCCTGATGTGAGAGACAGTCTGACGGAGAGACAGAGTGAGACAGGAGCTTTAGAGAGACCGACCTCACAAATGAATACCATTCAAGGTGAAGTAGGATAAGGCTGCCGCGGTGCTGCTGGCAAGACGTGAGAGCGGCGTGGGAGCGCGGAGGCGTCTCAGGCCAGACGGCAGTGAGACGGCAACGAGACACGCGGAGGATTACATGGAGGAAAAACAGAAGCTTGTGGAACAAGTGCTGGGGAACATCTCCAGTCTCCCAACAGCGTAAACACTTCCACACTCCACTCCGTTGATCCTTTCATCTCCGCCCGGATTCCGCCTTTTTCCAAAACAAAGTGCCAGCACGTGTAAACACTGCAACCGTCAGACCAAACGTCTGGTGTGTGTGTATTAATGTGTGTATTACAGCGCTACTCAACACGGGACACACAAACGCGCACTAATACACTTTTACACTCAGCTTTTTAAAAAGCGACTCACAATACAATCTAATAAAAAACACTCACACAATCCAATTCTGTTATTATTTACGTATGCAAATACTTGTACAAGGATAACAAAGAAACGTGTGTTGGTGATTAGTGTAGAGATGTGTGTGTGTGTGTGATGGTGATTAGTGTAGAGACTCGAGTGTGTGTGTGTGATGTGATTAGTGTAGAGACTCGAGTGTGTGTGTGTGTGTGTGTGATGTGTTTAGTGTAGAGACTCGAGTGTGTGAGAGTGTGTGTGTGTGATGGTGATTAGTGTGGAGACTTGAGTGTGTGTGTGTGATATGATTAGTGTAGAGATGCATGTGTGTGTGTGTGTGTGTGTGTGTGATGGTGATTAGTGTAGAGACTGTGTGATTATGTAGAGAAGCGTGTGTGCATTTGTGTGTGTGTGTGTGTGTGTGTATTGATGTTTAGTGTCGAGACTTGAATGAATAAATGAATGATTAAATGAATGAATGAATAAATGAATGAACAGCTCGGTTCGGAGGGACGGGTTGTGATGTTGTGAAACACCTTCGCTGCGCTACATGAAGTGCTCATGTGCACAAACAGAGGAACCGAGAGGAACGTGGTGTTTCATGGAGATCAGGTGTAGAGAAGAATCTCCACACGCTCCACAATGAGGGATTATATAGATATATATATTATATATATATATATATATATATATTCATTTTCTCTTTAGATGGAATTTAATTAAATGAAATGTTATCTCACACAGATCGCACCCAGATCTCTCCGGGGTTCTGCCTGCAGCACCAGCAGTGTGTGTAAGATATCAGTGACTTCACGTCTTGGAAAACGTGATATCTCTCATGGAAACACAACATGACAGAATTATACCAGGAGACGACGGAAAAATGAAGGTAAATAGCTTACGGGTGTGTAATTTTGCATGCGGCTATGCGGCGTATTTTTTCCCGTATACAATCCCCGTATACCTAGACAAAATATATATATATCTATATCTATATATATATAAGGTATATGATCGATTTCTATATATATATATTCACCGTATCCACAATAGGACTATATATATTTTTTTTTAGTGCTGTCACAGTAAACATGTTAACACATTAATGGTTACAAATTGACATTAACAGCACTAATGTTGGTAATGCACACTGCGTTGATAACGCCTTAATATGTGAGTGATTTGCTCCTTCACTCTGCGTCGTGTTGTGTGAATGAACGAAACCCGAACAGCAAAAAAGAAGAAATAAATAAATAAACGTTCAGTGCATCCACTCACGCTTCCTAAATCTCCCCCGAATTACGCCCCCTAGATGCGCATTCACAACAGGTATGATCTCCTTACTATATTGGCGTATATTACCGTATGGAACCTTACGCAAGCGCATCGCATTCCCAAATCCGTATTACGCAATAAAGCGCTTCTGTATAACCTAAACACTGCATCACCAGTTTATATGGAAATGCAACCGGAACAAAATTCTTAAAGGAGCCACGTCCCATATTTTACACTTAAAACCACCACTAAACAAATAACGTTGTAATTAACAAGAAATTCATATGAAAAGAATCATTTCCAGAGTAAAATAAATATTAAATAATACTTGTAATTAAAGGGAAGAAATTTTAAATAATTAAAATTAAAGGGAGAAAATTTTTAGGAAATTTGAGAGTAAAATAAATATTAAATAATACTTGTATTAAAGGGAGAAATTTTGAGAGAAATAAATATTATAATTATGTCACAGTTATTTACCCGTATAAGTATCAATTTAAAAAACATGTGATTAATCACGAGTCAACTCACGGCAGTCGTGCGATTAAATATTTAAATGGATAGAGAGCCCTGAAATGTATATACTAGTGTGTGTGTGTGTGTGTGTGTGTGTGTGTGTGTGTATAGTCATTAGCAGATGGACAGTATGGGCAGTGTTAGAGTAGACAGTCTGTGCACGTGTGGAGTTTCGTGGTTGGTGCAGGTGAGGTGGAGGAGGGAATCTCTCTCGCTGGCGTGAACCCACTGACCGTAAACATGTCCCACTTAAACGCCTGCCATCTGCCTGCCTGAACCCATAAAGACTCACTGCAGGAGTCTGGACGAGGAGACAAGTGCAAAAGGAAACGCATTTAGTGCCAAGACAAGGGGAATAGAACACAGCACAAGGGATCAGAGAGAACTCCTGCTGGACTTCAGGAACTCTCAGTGCTGCTCTCTCACTCCTCACATACAGAAGGAGGTGAAGAAGAAGGAGTAATAGTAATGATGCGGGTTTCCGGCGAGAACATCGCTGCCAAGTGTGAAGCAGCGCCAAAACACTTCACACATCCACGGAGATCCCGAGCCAAAGATCCACAAAACAAAAAGGCAGACTGTTTATTTAACATTCACCAGACCTATCAGCTCCACACACACACACACACACACACACACACACACACACACACACACACACCCACACACAACCCTACACACACACACACACACACACACACACACCACACACACACACACACACTCTAACATACTGATCACAACGTCTACCATCTCCAACACACACACACCCACACACACACACACACACCCTGACATACTCACACTGTCTCCACCCACACCCCCACACACACACACACCATCCCACACAAAAACACCATCTAACATACGATCTACAAACGTCTAACTCTCCAACACACACACACACCACCCTCTACATACTGATCACACCCTGTCTACACTCCAACACACACACACACACACACACCCACACACATCACACTCTACCACACAAATACACAAAACACCTCTACCACACACCACACACACACACACACACCCCACTCACACTGATCACAACCCGTCTACACCATCTCCAACACACACCACTACACACACCACCACACCACACACACACACACACCACAACATACTGTCACAAAATCAATCGTCTACCATCTCCAACTCACACACATCTACACTGCACACCGTCTCCACTCTACACACACACCCAACACACACACCACCTGCCTCTAACATACTGACATAACACACACCCGTCTACCCATCGCCCACCCACACACACACACCCTCTAACATACTGATCACACCGTCTACCATCTCCAACACACACACACACACACACACACACACACCAGTGTCTCACACATACTGATCAGCACACACGTCTACACACTCCACACACACACACACACCACACCACACACACACCACACACACACACACACACACACACACACACACCATCTACCATACTGATCACACACCATCCCAGTCTCTTTACTGGCAAGTCACTCTACCACTCACAACACACACACACACACACACCATCTAACATACTGATCACACCGTTCTACCATCTCACACACACCCACACACACCACACACCACACACACACACACCAGCAGTCTAACATACTGATCACACACTTCTAACCACTCCACACACACACACACACACACACACACACACACACATTCAACTGATCACACACACACACACACACACACACACACAACACACACAACTGATCACAAACACACACCAACAAAACAACTCCAACAGCCTTCTACCATCTCTACACACACACACACACACACACACACACACACACAGTCTAACATACTGATCACAACCACTCACCGTCTACCATCTCCACACACACACACACACACACACACACCACTCTAACATACTGATCACACCGTCTAACATCTCACAACACACACACACACACCCACACTATACTGATCACAACGTCTACCACTCCCCCCCACCCACACACACACACACACTATCCAACATTTACTGTATGTCCACACACACCTATCAAACTGCACTATCCTCACACACTATCCCAACATACTGATCACAACGTCTACCATCTCCAACACACACACACACACACACACACACACAAATGTAAATCTCTTCACTGATCTTAATACACACACACACACACCCAACACACACACACACACACACTGCAGTGTAATCTCTTCACTGATCTACTGACACACACACACACACACACACACACACTGCAGTGTAATCTCTTCACTGACACACACACACACACACACACACACACCTGCAGAATCTACACATACACACACACACTGCAGTGTAATCTCTTTCACTGATCTCTTTACACACACACACACACCACACACACACACACACACACACACACACACACTGAGTGTAAATCATTCACACTTACTTGATACACACACACACAACACACACACACACACCACCACACACACACCCCCCCCCCCCCCACAGCAGTGCATTGTAACACTCATTCACTGATCTCACACACACACACACACACACACCACACACACGCACCAAACACACCTCTGCAGTGTAATCTCTTCACTGATCTACACACACACCACACACAGTGTGCAGTGTACATACCATCACTGACACACACACACACACTGCAGTGTAATCTCTTCACTGACTACACACACACACACCACACATCTACACTGATCACACACACACACACACACACACACACACACACACACTGCAGTGTAATCTCTTCACTGATCTACTACACACACACACACACACACACACACAGGACAGTTCAGTGATTAGCAGCATGTTATTAAAACATCAGAGAGAGATCCAGCAGAACAGAGCTCTGCAGTCACTTTCTCTCTCTCTGTCTCTCTCACACACACACACACACACACCACACACACACACACACACACACACAGTTTTATCTCCTCACTGATCTACACACACACTGCAGCAAACTCCTCACTGACACACACACTGCAGTGTACACTCCTGATCTCCCTGACAGACATAGACACGCAGTGTACACTCCTCACTGATTCTCTCACACACACACACACACACACACACACACACACACACACACACACACACACGCGCATCTCTTCAATCATCTTAGAGGATTCCATTGTTCAGTAAAAAAACAAAAACAGAAACAGCAGTTTCCCGGAGACACTCGTACCTTCTCATTGATGATCCACGTCTCAGAATCTCACTCAGCAACGTAGAGACGACCAATCAGGAGATCAGGAGATCAGCATCTCAGGAACCTGACAGGAACAGGGGTTGGTGTTTCAGTGTAGAAATTGATGTTCTGATGTGAGATAAACATAGTAATGAATTTATCCTGATATGGCGTACACACACACACACACACACACACACACACACCCACACACACACACACACACACAGCGAGAAGGTGCAGAGACTGAGTGTAGACTGAGACATGAATAACAGTCAGACATGTGAGGAGACGACTGTAAGTTATAACACGCGTGTTTCACGTCTCAAACACACAGTCCAGTGCTGGCAGTTTCACAAGACCTCCATGTGTCCTGCCTGTGATCCTGCAACACTGCTGGCTGGAGTACAGGTCAAAGGTCACTACACATGCTCAAAACAAGAGACCAGAGAAACGAGACTAGAAGACAGAGAGACATAGACATGAGAGACGATAAGAATTAGGTACAATTTTAGACAAAGAGACAATGAAGGAGAGACGCCATGACGGAAGAGAAATGAGACAGAAGCAAGTTAAAAAACGAGAGAGAGAGAGAGAGAGAGAGAGAGAGAGAGACAGGAAAGCATAAAAGAGAAGAATGAGATGAAATAACAGGAGAGAGAAGACAAAAACTGGGGGGAGAGAGAGGGGAGACAAAAAAGGGGAGAGACCAGATGAAAGAGAGGAGAGCCGAGATGAGTTAGAGAGAGAACAGAAATGAGTCAGGAGAAGAGAATCAGTACAAAGTTTAACTAAATGTAACTAAACACAGGGTTATACAGTCTTCAGTTTACAACACACACTCCGTCAATGTTTTATCTCACACACACACACACACACACACACACACACACACACACACACCCTATGGTGGGAGACGGTGAGAGATGGTGGGAGACGGTGAGAGATGGTGAGGGTGAGAGATGTGAGAGACGGTGAGAGACGGTGAGAGATGTGAGATGGTGGGAGATGGTGAGAGATGGTGAGAGACGAGAGATGGTGGGAGACGGTGAGAGATGTGAGAGACGGTGGGAGATGGGAGAGACAGATGTGAGAGATGTGAGATGGTGGGAGANAGGTGAGAGACGTGAGATGGTGGGAGACGGTGGGAGACAGTGAGAGACGGTGGGAGACAGTGAGAGACGGTGGGAGACAGAGATTGTGGAAGACGGTGAGAGATGTGAGAGACGGTGGGAGACGTGAGATGGTGGGAGACGTGAGATGGAGATGGGAGAGAGATGGTGGGAGATGTGAGATGGTGGGAGACGGTGGGAGATGGTGGGAGATGGGAGATGGTGGGAGATGAGAGGTGGGAGATGGTGAGAGACGGTGGAGAGAGACAGAGATGTGAGAGATGGTGAGAGACGGTGAGAGATGGTGAGAGATCGGTGGGAGATGTGAGAGATGGTGAGGAGATGGAAGAGATGGGAGAGATGTGAGGTGTGTTAGGGAGTGGAGCGGTGAGAGATGTGAGAGATGGTGAGAGATGTGAGAGAGATGTGAGAGATGGTGAGAGACTGAGAGATGTGAGATGGTATGAGACGGTGAGATGAGAGATGTGAGAGATGCGAGAGACGGAGATGGGAGTGGGAGATGTGAGAGATGGTGAGAGAGATGTGAGATGGTGGGAGAGAATGGGAGATGAGAGGTGGTGGAGATGGTCGGTGAGAGATGGAGAGATGTGAGAAGAGACAGTGGGAGATGTGAGAGATGTGGGAGAGCCTGTGAGAGATGTGAGAGATGGTGAGAGCGGTGGGATGTGAGAGATGTGAGAGATGTGAGAGTGATGTGAGATGGTGAGAGATGTGAGAGATGTGAGAGATGTGAGAGATGGTGAGAGATGAGAGATGGAGAGATGGTAGAGATGTGAGAGATGTGAGAGATGCGAGAGACGGTGGGAGATGTGCTATGGTGGGAGACAGATGTGAGAGAGTGTGAGAGACGGTGGGAGGTGGGAGACGGTGAGAGATGTGAGAGACGGTGAGAGACGGTGAGAGATGTGAGATGGTGGGAGACAGATGTGAGAGATGTGAGATGGTGGGAGATGAGACAGTGAGAGATGTGAGAGATGCGAGAGACGGTGGGAGATGTGAGATGGTGGGAGACAGATGTGAGAGATGGTGGGAGACAGTGAGAGATGTGAGAGACGGTGGGAGACAGTGGGAGACAGAGAGATGTGAGATGGTGGGAGACAGTGAGATGTGAGATGGTGGGAGACGGTGGGAGAGAGATGTGAGAGATGGGAGAGGGATGTGAGAGATGTGAGAGATGGTGAGAGATGGTGAGAGATGGTGGGAGACGGTGGTGAGAGATGTGAGATGTGAGATGTGAGATGGTGAGATGGGACTGAGAGATGTGAGAGATGTGAGAGATGCGGGAGACGGTGGGAGATGTGAGATGGTGGGAGACGGTGGGAGATGGGAGATTGGTGACGGAGAGATGTGAGATGGTGGGAGACGGTGAGAGATGGTGGGAGAGGTGTGAGAGACGGAGACTGATGTGGGAGACTGAGAGATGTGGAGATGGTGGGAGACGGTGAGAGATGGTGGGAGACGGTGGGAGACAGAGATGTGAGATGGTGGGAGACGGTGGGAGACTGAGAGATGTGAGATGGTGGGAGATGGTGAGACGATGGTGGGAGACAGGCGGGGAGGGGGGCAAGCCTGTGGGAGACAGAGAGATGTGAGATGGTGGGAGACAGATGTGAGAGATGTGAGATGGTGGGAGACGGTGAGAGATGTGAGATGGTGGGAGACGGTGGGAGACTGAGAGATGTGAGATGGTGGGAGACGGTGAGAGATGGTGGGAGACGGTGGGAGACTGAGAGATGTGAGATGGTGGGAGACAGATGTGAGAGATGTGAGATGGTGGGAGACGGTGGGAGATGTGAGATGGTGGGAGACGGTGGGAGATTGTGTGTACACTGTGTGCAGAGTGTAAATTAGTACAGAATCTCTTAATCTAACAGTAATTAACCATCAACACCCGGAAACTACCACATAGTTTATATATAGTTTATACCACATACACATACAAGTTAATAACAACTCCATCTGAGAGAGAAAATCTTTTTCCTGCACCACACATGGAAGTGTGTACATAAGAATAATACTGTAAGAGACAGTGAGCGTGAGCGTCTCACTTCTCTTCTAGTAGATATAAACAGTCTCTCTTTACACTGAGAGATTATACCTTACTGTAGAGATGCGTCCTAAAAACCTTACAGGCTGCTACAAAACACCAACACTGGAGACTCCTTCTATACGCTTAACATAAACACACTTCACTTCAGGGCTGGAACGATTCCTCCACTAACTCCATCTCACACATTCATCTGTAAATTAATGTGCCTGGAGGATTCGTTTAGTCCATTTAACGAAAAACACGGAGAACAGTGTTTCCCACGGGGCGTTATTAACGATGCACCACCCGTAAACGTGGAGGGATGTGGTCTCAGAGGTGGTTGTAGAATGGAAAAGTGGAGGAACGTTTAGAATGACTTCAAACTAAAACATAGAAAACACTGTACCGTGCGTTTAATGTTTATAAAGTAATCTGAAATTGATATTTTTATTCATCAGCAGTGCAACAGAACAAAAAACCCGCTGGTCACATTATAGTTTCTGAATCACGGATTGGATCATGTTTTTGTATCAGCAAAAAAGGGGAGGAGACAAAAAATGTAGAAAACAAATTTAGAAAAAAATAAGAAGAAAAGTTACAGTAAGGAAATGGAGAGAGATGAGACAATAGAGGGGAGAGACGAGACGAAAGAGGGGGGAGAGACGAGACGAAAGAGGGGGAGAGACACAAATATTGACAATGGCGGTTGTGTACCGCTCAGGGCTCATGTGGTTAGATTCCTGATTCCATTAGATATATTAGATATAGAAATGGGGTAGGCTCAGTTTATATCGATTATGACGTATAATGATATATATTATTCGGGTATATATTGGGATTGAGAGAGATAGATATATATTATAATGGCGATACGACGAGGATTCCTGATATATATATATGATTATATTCTATATATATAATATTGATATATGAGATATACTGATATATATATATAGGGGAGAGAGACGAGACGAAAAATATAAATATAATGGCGGTGTACCGGCTCATGGTTTATTCCTGATTCCTGATGCATGTGTAATTATTATTTTTAAATCAATTATTATTTAAAAATATCATCTTTAATAATAACAGAATGAACGACGCTTATTTTCTCTTTCATATTGCTTTTTAAGTCATTCCATAACTACACAGAAGTCATGTGATCACGTGGATGTGTTAATCAATCAATCAACAAAAGCGGCTAACAGATGATCTCTCCTTCCCTCTTGTCTCTCTCCCCTCTTTCGTCTCGTGACCTTGTGTGTGTGTGAGGTTTTTGAACGCACTCCCTTCACACACACACACACACACACACACACACACACACACACACACACACACCCACACACACATATATATAGTGCGTTCAAAAACTCCCTTCCACACACACACACACACACACAGACAGACAGACACACACACACAGACAGAGACAGACAGACAGACAGACAGACAGACAGACAGAAACCAGACGAGACTGATAAAAGCTCTTTGGCTTTTTTTCACTTCCTGTTTCAGCAGTTTTTATATTTTCGTAAGGAAATAAACTGGACTTGTTCTGAGGATCAGTTGATGCCTGAAGTTTCAGTACCAGCACCATGTCAGTGTCAGACAACAGTGTGTGTGTGTGTGTGTGTGTGTGTGTGTGTGTGTGTGTGTGTGTGTGTGTGTTGTTACTGAGGGCTAGCACGTTTAGCATTACACCTAATTCACGATTCATGTCACCAAATCTAGGATGAGGGAGGAGAGAGAGAGCGTTATCTGTATGACCTTTGACCTGTGAGAGTGCATGTGGCTGGTTCGTGTGAGACAAGAGATAGCACGCCGTCTTCACTCACAGAGAGACCTGTCCAGGATTTACACTCAGATATCTGCTCAAGGAACCTACGCTTATACCTACCTAAATACTAATACTGCCCCCCCAACACACACACACACACACACACACACACACACACACACACACTCTCTCAGAGTAAAGCCTGAGTCATAGCTAGAGCTTCCTGCTGCAGCAGTGTGTGTGTGTGTGTGTGTGTGTGTGTGTGTGTACAGAGTCGTGATTGCTACATGATGTGATGATGTTGACATGATGATGAGAGAGCAGGTTAAACATTCTCTCACACATCAGCACAGGAAACACTGGATTGCACTTCAGGAGGTTCTGTAGTAGATCTCGTCCCGTGCTACTGAGTTTAGGGACGACGTTCACAAGTGATGTAGTTGCAGGGTACATCGGATAGGGCTTATAATCAGGGAGTTTGGTCATAGTCTGCCAGTGTTCCTCTGTTGGTGTCCCCAATAGCCTGAAGATGCGTTTGAGCTGGTCATCTACATCGTTCCCACAACAACAACAACAACAAGACAAACAATAAGAGGAAAGTGAGAGTGTAAATATAAACACAGTGTATTATTAATGTGAAGCTGAAATAGTGTTAAACTCTCACTCCACTCCTCTCTTAAACAATTACTCCATCCCTCGTCCAAATACTCCACCAATCGTCCAAATACTCCACCAATCGTCCAAATACTCCACCAATCGTCCAAATACTCCACCAATCGTCCAAATACTCCACCAATCGTCCAAATACTCCATCACTCGTCCAAATACTCCACCAATCGTTCCAAATACTCCACCAATCGTCCAAATACTCCACCAATCCAATCTCCATCCCTCGTCCAAATACTCCACCAATCGTCCAAATACTCCACCAATCGTCCAAATCATCCATCCCAATACTCCACCAATCGTTCAAATACTCCACCAATCGTTCAAATACTCCACCAATCATCCAAATACTCCACCAATCGCTCAAATACTCCATTCCTCGTCCAAATACTCCACCAATCGTCCAAATACTCCATCCCTTGTCCAAATTCTCCATCAATCGTCCAAATACTCCACCAATCGTCCAAATACTCCATCCCTCTCCAATCGTCCTCCATCCCTCGTCCAATACTCCATCAATTGTCCAAATACTCCACCAATCGTTCAAATACTCCATCAATCATCCAAATACTCCACCAATCGCTCAAATACTCCATCCCTTGTCCAAATACTCCATCAATCGTCCAAATACTCCATCAATCGTCCAAATACACCACCAATCGTCCAAATACTCCATCCCTCGTCCAAATACTCCATCCCTCGTCCAAATACTCCACCAATCGTCCAAATACTCCACCAATCGTCCAAATACTCCACCAATCGTCCAAATACTCCACCAATCGTTCCAAATACTCCACCAATCGTCCAAATACTCCACCAATCGTCCAAATACTCCACCAATCGTCCAAATACTCCACCAATCGTCCAAATACTCCATTAATCATCCAAATACTACATTACTGAAAGAATCCATAACAGCTTGACTAAGATTTCTCTCATCATGTGTATTATTGTGCATCTGTTAAATTAGTCGAGTAGTGAATAAAAGTTGATTAAACATGAAACAAATAAAAATCATTAGAATATAAATGTATAATGAAGTGATTTGTTTACTACTCTTTGTTTATTGGATTCGAGTACAGTTTCAGAATCCCACACCTTTATAACTACATGATGTGTGTAAACAAGTTCTTATAATAATCACTAGATAAATAAATTGTGTTATGATGATGATGATGATGATGAGTACGAGGAGATAAACAGGAGGAAGATGTTTCTACGCTGCAGTGTCGAGCTGAAGAGTATAAACGTCTCTCACTTGTGTGTGTGTGTGTGTGTGTGTGTGTGTGTGTGTGTGTGTGTGTGTGTGTGTGTGTGTGTGTGTGTGTAACCAAGTTCAGCCTGGAGCACAGAATGATGACAAGCAGAAAGACTCCATCTCCTCAATCTCTCACACACACACACACACACACACACACTTTTAAACCTATTTATGGCGCTGTAGCCGAGTCTTATTTTAATGATGTGTATTTTTAGATGTAACAGATTTAAGGTCACGAGTCAGAAACCTCAGCCGTTTCACACAAACACGACACGATACACACCTTCAGCAGACTCTCAGTGACCCCGCGCTCGTGACCAGATCACAAATATACACACGGGATCTGTTGTGTTGGTATTCTGCAGCGTTACTGAGAGTCACGTTTGTAAATAAACACTTCAGTCGTTCAGGTGATTTTATCCGTCCGTCCACTCGGATCACTAATCACACTCTAATGCACTAATCTGCAGTGTTATTAAACGCTACACACACCCAGCTCTCATATTACAGAGTCTTTAAACACTCTCGCGTCGCCTTCACACCGTCACACTGAGGAAGAAAGCAAGCGCCGGCCGTTTGAGTTACGCCTTCGGGAGTTTCAAGGTCAGAACTTTCACTTTCAGAATCACCATGACAACGGAACGTGTGAAGGCACAGAGACCTGCGGAACAGGAACCCTTCACTCCTCACATGATCGTTTACATCTTCCGGATGTGTGTATTTATACACAGCGTGTGTGTAAACAACACTACCTCTGGATCAACACACAAAGCCCTACGGCGTTCCTCAGGTGGGTGTAGGGTCACGTCACACCGCGCCGGCGTACAGCGGCTACCGGCCACATCACACACACACACACACACACACAGCTAGACTGAGAAACACTCAGGTCACATCTACACACACACACACCTTTATACAGGTGAATATAAACACTGTGTGTGTGTGTGTGTGTGTGTGTAATAGGAATTCCTGTGTGAGTGAGTTGCAGGGTTAGGCAGTGTACATGTGAGGTTTCAGGAGAAACAGGATGAACTGGTACCAATTCATCTCTCACAATAACAAAACCTGACGAGGATCGAGTAAAAACAAGACGCCATTCACATCAGGATTTAATCCCCAGCCCAGTCCTGATCCTCACCACACACACACACACACACACACACACACACACACCACTTATATTAACCACAATCAATCAATCAGAAATGTCTCTGAGAAAGTCAGGCCAAGTCACATCTCAGTAACACAACAAACACAAAACAAAGTGTAAGTGAACAGTAACCTCAGACACTCCACCTGATCTCCTGTACGTTATTCATCACCGACACACCATACACACACACACACACCACAAAGGTCACATACTGAAGCAGCCTTTTAAATGGAAACATTCCATAGCTCTTACACACACACACACACACACACACACACACACACACACTGTATAATGAAGCTGAAAGTGTATTTCCTTGCCGGAGTTGTTTTGTAGGACAGATTAGATGGAAAAATGTGATAAATGTTTGTAGTGTGTGGCTTTACAGCACTTCCTGTGCGCCTGTTAGTGCTACACACACTCAGCATCTCTTTAACTTTTACACACACAGACACACACACACACACACTCTGATATAAAATAAAGGAGTGTTAATGTAGAGTAAATGTACACAGTAATTAGAGTACAGTGCAGGTGATAAGCCTTATTCAGATTAAATGAAACACAAACACACCTGAATTTTCAGGTACGGGTGTGCGCGTGCGTGTGTGTGTGCGTGTGTGTGTGTGTGTGTGTGTGTGTGTGTGTTGTCAGCCCTTCCCTGGATATTACATAGAGCCCCAAGTCACTGGGATGAATATGCAGATGTTTGAGAAGAGGCAGTGGAGCGAACAGCAGGTCTGCTGGTTAAACATGAACCCCCACACACACACACACACACACACGCGCGCGCACGCGCGCACGCAGAGTGTGAGAGTGCGGTCACTAACGAGAGAGAATAAGCTGAAATAAGAGCCAGCGTCTCGTCTCTGCTCCTCAGCACCGTCTCGTCCAGCGCCATGTTGTGAACGGAGCGGATCGTATGACCACGTGACGCAAACATCCAACAGGACTCTCTCTCCATCTCTCCCCCTCTCTATCCATCTCTCTCTTTATCCCCCCCCCTTATCCATCTCCTCCCGTGGCCATTACACTGAGTTCATCACCGAGGAGACCTTCTACTGACGTCCTCCTAATCCCCTCCGAATTCAGCTCTCATTCTACCACACACACACACACACACACCTGAACCTTTATTCCTCCACTCAGTCACATGACTGCATGTTGATTCTACACTGTTACAGTAAGCATTCATGTAGCATTACATACTGCATTAAGCAGTAATACATAAGAATCATACAGTGTGTAATTAAGGAATGTTCTGCACACACAAACACACACACACACACACACACACACACACACACACAGAGTTGGGTTATAAATACTACAGAGTTACCTCTAATAAACTAATAAAGTGTTATTTATAGAACACAAAAGGTCAGAAATCATTACAGGAAACACAGAGCTCAGTGCATGACCTTTTAATTAAACCACACACACACACACACACACACATCTGCTTTATCATTAGACATTAATAATATTATGAAATCATACACACACATCAGGACACACACACACAGGATAGCATGTTTAACACTGCAGATGTTCATACAGATGTTCTGAGAGAGATTTACATTTACAGCGTTTGGTGAGGTTGAACAGAGGGTTAAGGAGATCCTGTGTGTGTGTGTGTGTGTGTGTATGAGGTGATGTGTATCATAGCTGCGTTTACTGTGTGATTTAAACAACACTGATCACATTTCATCCTGTTGATGTTTATCTGATCAGCACACACTCACATCACAACTTCATCCTCAGTCAATCTGGCTTTTATTTAGATTTTTATATTAAACATTGCTGTTTATATTACACACAAACGAAGAGATAACCGAGATTCATAACACACTTAAATAAACAGGAATCTGCTCAGGGTGGCTCAGTGACTGAGTGACTGAGTGAATGATGCGAGTGAGCGAGCGAGAGTGAGTGAGTGGGTGAGTGAGAGTGAGTGGGTGAGTGAGTGGGTGAGTGGTGAGTGGAGTGAGTGAGTGAGTGAGTGATGTGAGTGGCTGAGTGAGTGAGAGAACGAGTGAGTGAGTGAGTGAATAATGGGGGGGTGGAGCAGGGTTACTGAGGAGAAGGATGGTGGTAGGATCCCTACACACACCGTTCCATTCCTCCTAGAGTGAGATATCCGATCGCACACACACACATACACACACACACACACACACACACACACACACACACACCTCATCCTGACTCATGTTTCTGTTAATAGATGAGAAAGGTGTGTAGTGCACCACAATCAGCACAATACTAACACACCTTTATCATCTATTAATAACCTTTAATAACAAAAACAAACACACATCTCTCAGATTAATAAACACCAATGCTGCAGGGTAGGAAGGAGCAGGTGTGTGTGTGTGTGTGTGTGTGTGTGTGTGTGTCTCCATGAAGGATGTTTAGCATGATCTGAGTGTGTAACATGTGCATCACACTCCTAATCAGCTTTTCACACTCATTAAACTCTTATTTTGATGGCATATATTTTGTTATTTTTCTATAATGTGGGATGTTTACATGTTTCTCACCTAAACATAATGCCTATTAAATAAAAATAGGCCACGAGACACTGCATCAATGCATCACTGCAGAAATCAGTGTGTGTGTGTGCGTTTACATTACACTGTACACATATGTACAGGCGCTACACAGTGTGTGAGGAGGAGGTGGTACAGGGTGTCATGACACAATAAACAAAAGCATTAATTTCGCACGCGTGTGCGTGCACTCCTCAACCCAATTCAAAATTACATTCTGTCAGCAGCGACACTGGAGACTCCTTCCACACCTCTGACATACACAGTGTAGATTTCTCAGTAGAGCGGTTATGAGGACCATGTGCTTCATCTACATCATAACGAGGGTTTCATCTTCCTGCACTGCTCCATCTGAACCACTATTCCACATTAAAAACACAACCCCTGACCCCTGCCCTGGTGATGAGGTCAGATCAGATGTGATGATGTGATGTGTTACGGTATGACAGGTGATGTAATCAGTGTAGATGTAGGAAGGAGGGATTAGTCATTATTAGGATAAACCGTTCCAAGTGTCTGTAATCCCTCTGAAGCTTCCTCATCCTATTACCTGCTCAATCTCACTCTCTCTCACACACACACACACACACACACACACACACACACACACACACACATACACAAACTGATCATTTAGTTAGAAGCAGGATTAACTGTTGTAAAGTGAATGAACTATAAATGCTTTATAAATAATAGAATAACGAGTGCAGTGTGTGTGTGTGTATAAAGTACTACTGAGTGTTTACTGAGGATCATAAGAGCTAAGAGATATATCTCACCTGATATAGTTTGTTTCATTGCGTATAAACACTTTGTTGACAATAAACATGTTTTAATAAATAAACTGAACACTGATAAACACTGAGGACAACAAAACCTACAGGAAGATGAACAACTCTGGTTCATCATTAAAGACGGATTCCAACACGTGATCCTGTACATGATTATATGAGGAAGATCCTGTAACGTTAATGATTAAAGATGTTCTGCTCACGTCAACAATCACATATAAAAACATACATATATTTCATCCCCTTTTATATTTATTCATCATTACTACAAATAAACAACAAACTCAGGAACACTGGAATAATGTTGAAATGTTTTTGTGTCTACCAGAAGAACGTGCGTGTGTGTGTGTGTGTGTGTGAGACAGAGAACAGGAGAGATGTGATGAAACTTCCTCACACACACACACACACACACACACACACACACACTTTCACCTGTTCAGGTAAACAAATTCCCTCTGATTTATTATCAAAATCTTACATTCAATATAAACACTAAAAACTGTAACAGGATTAACATCATCCCACAAACAGCAAGTACACAAAAACACACAATCACATACACACAATCACAATCATACACACAATATCTCACAATCGCATACACACACACACACACACACTTACCCCCCCCCACACACACACACACACAATCTCACACACAATCACAATCATACACACAAACACACACCATTCAGACACACAGAGATAGAGAGAGAGAGAGAGAGAGAGAGAGAGAGAGAGAGAGAGAGAGAGAGAGAGAGATAATAAATGATGAAGAGAATGTTACCTGTATCCGCTGCGGTGCTGGGTGTGGAGGTTTAAGCCCGCTCAGAGCTGCAGCATCGCGGGGACACGAGCCGAGTCCGAGCGCTTCCCCTCAGCGGGGCTGTTAGCATGCTAAGCCAGCTATCGCTAAATCCCAATTAGCTTAGCATTTTACCTCAGAAAAAAGTTCCATTCGGTCTGTTTTTCTTCACGGAATAAAATAATTCCTAATCCGCGCTGTGACGCCAGAATAAATCAATCCGGTGTGTTTTACAGGAGAAATGATCAGGAATTCGGATTAAAAAATACACTTTACTCCACACAATCAGTCAAATGTGAAAGAGAAATAAAACCGTGTTTCCGCCTCAGTGCGGGTTTTATTCCGCGCGCGCACGCGCACATACACACACACACACACCCGGCAACACACTCTCATATCACACACACACACACACACACACACATTCACATATAACTCTCTCTCACTCACTCACTCACACACACACATATAATACATTACACACACACACAGAGGGAGAGCGGGTTCAACACGGGCTCAACCACACTGATGGAACGGAATCTCTCTCTCACACTCACACACACACACACACACACACACACACACACACACACACACACACACACACACACACACCCAAACAGGTTGCCAGTCCTACACAAGTCAGAGCTAACACGCCAGCTCATTCTGATGTTATGACGTCACGAATGCGTATTTAAATATGGAAATGAGGCTGATTCAATCTATGTATGTATAATTTTACAGTAAAATGCCTTCAGAATACAGCCCTTAGTTGTGTGTGTGTGAGTGTGTGTGTGTGTGGGTGTGTTCACTATATAAAATTATAACATATAGAGATACGTCATTACACTGTAAGTCAGTTTGAGCCGTTATCATAACATACTTCTGTCCAGCTGTGGATTCTTTGCTACAGATGTTGATTGTGGTTAGAAACACAATAACAGGTTAGTAAACAGAAATATATCTGTCTGTGTGAAAAGTCTGAATGTTTGTGTTACATAAAATCTCTCAGGTGATGTTCCTCACTGCTTGTCCAATCAGACAATTACACAATAGAATTAAGGGAACGCAGAAATAAACAGAAATGTTCCTTATTTTCAAAAGAATTCTCTCCATTCTAGGATATATGTAAATATTTGTATTTTTATTTACATGAGTATTAAAAACAAGACTTCATTGGACATGACATGACAAACATTGGATTAGATATTTATAGTGTCAATTATTATTTAATAGAAATATTTGATTCATCGTCATAATGAATGTAGAGTTTATTATAATTTAGTCAGCAGCATCAGAAGTGAAAATCCCCGAGATGCTGTAAACACACGGACATGGCAACCCAAACATCAGGACAACAGCACAAGGGTACGACGAAAAAAAAGAAAGAAAATGAAAGGCTGTGTTCCAATCACCTACTAACCTCACTAGACTGAGTGTAGTGTTCATTATACTATTACCCTCTGCAGGGCGCCTATGGAGGCATCCACGAGGTGTTTAGGATTGATCCCAGCGGCATTAAAACCCCGGATTGGTCCTAATTTAAGACAGGCGTCCAGCGGTGTCTGATTGGCGTGTCTCTGAGCCAATCACAATGCTCCAAAGGGCTCCACAGCCAGTGAAAAGGGGAGGGCTTAAATGCTGCCTCCAAGTTCGGTTGATCGTGTTTTAATAATATTTAGTGTTTTTATTTGTACGAAATAAACACAGAAATGTCGTTCAATAATCACAAAACGTCCCCAATTCTCCCCATAAACACCTGCTGTAACCTGTTAATCCCGTTCTGTACACAAATAAACACGTGTAGTCCGTTTAGAAGTGATTACAAAGTCAAAGTACAGAAGCTGTGAAACGCAATGCGGAAAACCTGAAGGCCAGAGTCTGATCTCCATCTAGCGCAGGGATCACCAACCTTTTTGTAACTGAGAGCTACTACATGGACACCGAGTCATATAAAGGGCTACCAGTTTGAAATACTCCTCTGAAATAACAAATTTACCTTTAGTTATATATTATTATTATTATTATTATTATTATTATTATTATTAATGATACTCATTTATCTATGTGAATACACTTGTGATTTTTGACAGTGACTATCAACAACGAATTAACTACATTTTACATTATAGACGCATCACTGATGAGTTGTGCACTTTTTATAGCAAGCCTGAGAGCTACTCATGTGCTCCTTGGGGGCTACCTGGTGCCCACGGGCACCACGTTGGTGACCCCTGATCTAGCGTATGATCCTCACATTACTGTCTGATCTCCATCTAGCGTCTGATCCTCACATTACTGTCTGATCCTCACATCACTGTCTGATCTCCATCTAGCGTCTGATCCTCACATTACTGTCTGATCTCCATCTAGCGTCTGATCCTCACATTACTGTCTGATCCTCACATCACTGTCTGATCCTCACATCACTGTCTGATCCTCACATCACTGTCTGATCCTCACATCACTGTCTGATCTCCATCTGTCTGATCCCATCTACGTCTGATCCTTACATCACTGTCTGATCCTCACATCACTGTCTGATCTCCATCTAGCGTCTGATCCTCACACCAGTGTCTGATCTCCATCTAGCATCTGATCCTCACATTGCTGTCTGATCACTCACTGTCTGATCTCCATCTAGCGTCTGATCCTCACACCAGTGTCTGATCTCCATCTAGCGTCTGATCCTCACATTACTGTCTGATCCTCACATCACTGTCTGATCTCCATCTAGCGTCTGATCCTTACATCACTGTCTGATCCTCACATCACTGTCTGATCTCCATCTAGCGTCTGATCCTCACATCACTGTCTGATCCTCACATCACTGTCTGATCCTCACATCACTGTCTGATCCTCACATCACTGTCTGATCTCCATCTAGCGTCTGATCCTCACATCGCTGTCTGATCTCCATCTAGCGTCTGATCCTCACATCACTGTCTGATCCTCACCTCCAGTAAGATCATCACAGGCAGCTACAAAATGGTCAGAATAGTAATATCTTACACATAATCCTTACTTAAACACATCATAACTGTATGTGTTTATTGCCTGTGTGGTGTGTGTTGTGGTGTGTGTGTGGTGTGTGTGTGTGTGTGTGTGTGTGTGTGTGTGTGTCTGTGTGTTGGGGTAAAGAACTTCCTGAGTTAGAACCTCCTGAAGGGACGATGTTGTGATCTGAAACACACTTAATGTCATTCATCTGAAAAAACATCAATGATCCAACTTTTTCATCTCCTCTTTACCATCAAACTCCTGTTCTTCATGTGCAGATGCATTATTACACAATACTGCAGCACAACGGCTCATTATAATGGTGTGTGATTTTTCAGCATTTAATCCCAATTTGCTCCACTCTCATGGCGGATTTTGTGGAGAATGGTGTTAATAATGTCACATACTGATGTACAATGAGGGTTCCATGGAAATTAGATCTTCATGGCGCTTGCTTTGTACAAACAGGAATTTTCCTGCTGGACCAGGTTTTGGTTCAACAAAAGAAAAATTTCATGTTCCTGCATCTGAAGATATCCGAAATAATGGTCCCGAGCTCGGGAAAGAAAAAGTCAGGTGTCCCAATACTTTTGTCTATACAGTCTCACCATCATCTCTCAACCATCTCACAACCATCTCACAACCATCTCACCATCATCGCTCACCACCATCTCACCATCATCGCTCTACATCATCACCATCTCACCATCATCTCTCAATCACCATCATCTCTCACCATCATCTCTCACCATCATCTCTCACCACCATATCTCATAATCATCTCTCATAATCATATCTCATAATCATCTCCAGTCCAATAAAGCAGCACAATGTGATGTAAAAAACAGTCAGATTTAATCACACTCTGTTGCGTTTCATTTCCTTTACAGAATCTTCAATCAGAAACTATTACAATAATAACAATAATAATAATAATAATAATAATAAATATTATGAGTAAATGTTACTCTGATCTGAAAGTCCTTTACACTTTAAGAACGAATCCTGACGAGGCTCACGACCCAGAATCCTTTTCAGCATCTCTGTCCCATCCACTGAGCCGCCAACCTCCAGAACCACTCTCCTGTACTCCTTACCTACCTACACACACACACACACACACACACACACACACACACACACACACATAAACACAAAAGCACACACACGTTTTTGGGTGTATATATATATATATATATATATGTGTATATATATATATATATATATATATATATATATATATATCACACATATATACACACACAATATATATTGTGTGTGTGTGTGTGTGTGTGTGCGCGCGCGTCACCTCAGGGTTGATAATGTTGTGTTTGAAACGGGTGTAGAAGATGTCGGATGAGTAAACTTCACTCCACAGGTAGCTGTAATACTGTGCATCATATCCTCCTGTCAGGTGACTGAAAAACTCGCCGTCATGTTCGTACCTGCACAGTACACACACACACACACACACACACACACACACACACACACACACACACACACACACACACACACACACACACGATTCAGTAGAATCCACAGCAGATAAATCAGTCAGTAAGTGTTTGTAGTGAGGTCTCGGGGGTTCGGTAGGGTGTTGGTTCTTTACCCGGAGTCGCTGGAATTCCCAAAATCTCTCTGCAGTGTTTGGAAAACTCAGCTGCAGTATCAGCAGAAGACCTGGTGTGGAATATCTGGTCCACTTTACTGAGCATGATCTGTCTGAGGTTCATCAGACCTACACACACACACACACACACACACACACACACAGATTTAAAATATGGAATAACCCATAACTCATATATATAAGGTGTGTGTGTGTGTGTGTGTGTGTGTGAGATCGCAGACCTGTGTTAGCGACTCTGGAGGTGATGAGTTTATCCAGCAGGTTGTCGGGGATGGAGCTTCCGTCGATGTAATGGCGAGACATCCTCCTGAGTGGCTCCTTCTCCCACACCCAGTTCTCCAGCATCTGAGAAGGAACCTCCACAAAGTCCGTCTCCACCAACGTACCGCTGAACTCTGCATAACGCGTCTGAACACACACACACACACACACACACACACACACACACACACACACACACACACACATCAGAACACACTGACCTTGCTGAAAATGATGCAGGACGGGAACAGGACGCACCCTGGAGCAGAGCTCGTGCATCACGTGACCAAACTCGTGGAAGAAGGTCTCCACTTCATGGTGCTGCAGGAGCGACGGCCAATTGGGTGAGGGTTTGGTGAAGTTGGCCACCATGGCTGCTACGGGGATCAGGCGCTTCCCGTCCGGGCCGAGACAGCCGGGTCGCAGGCCGAAACACGCCGCGTGCCCGTACTTCCCGTCTCTGAGGAACAGGAGATGCGGAGAAGGTCAGAACGGGAACTCCTTCCACGTTTACACGTCTCTATAAAGTCGCGGTGCGTCACGAGCGTCATGGGTCCTACCTGGGATACAGGTCAAGATAAAAGCGTCCAATCTCCGCCTCCGTGGTGGAGTCCAGGACGCTGTAGAGCTTCACGCTCTCGTGCCACACGTGAGGGTTTTGGATTTGATGGAAGCGAAGCCCCAGGAGGTCCTGGTAGATCCCCAGCAGACCCTCGGTCACCACCTCCAGTGGGAAATACTCGATCAGCTTGTCCTTATCCACCGCAAACTTCACCTTCTCCACCTGGTTCATGAAATACGGCAAATCCCACATGTGCAGCTGTCCGTCAAACTCCAGGCCCCGCCTCTCACACTCGGCTTGCTTCAGTGTGAGGAGGAACTGAAGCTCCTTCTGACCCACAGGCTTCAACTTCTCATACAGATCATCTACAGGAAGCAGAAACACACGCAGCGTTTACTCTGCAGCTCACAGCCGACCTGATCACCATCATCAAACATCACCTGATCACCAGCAAACATCACCTGCAAACATCAAACATCACCTGATCACCATCACCATCAAACATCACCTGATCACCATCAAACATCACCTGATCATCACCATCAAACATCACCTGATCGTCATCAAACATCACCTGATCATCATCACCATCAAACATCACCTGATCACCATCATCAAACATCACCTGATCGTCATCACCATCAAACATCACCTGATCACCATCATCAAACATCACCTGATCACCATCACAGCAAACATCACCTGATCATCATCACCATCAAACATCACCTGATCACCATCAAACATCACCTGGTCATCACCATCATCAAACATCACCTGATCATCAAATATCACCTGATCATCAAATATCACCTGATCATCAAATATCACCTGATCATCAAATATCACCTGATCATCAAATATCACCTGATCATCATCACCATCAAACATCACCTCAAACATCACCTGGTCATCAAACATCACCTGATCATCATCAACATCAAACATCACCTGATCACCATCAAACATCACCTGATCATCATCACCATCAAACATCACCTGATCATCATCACCATCAAACATCACCTGATCATCATCATCACCATCAAACATCACCTGATCATCATCACCATCAAACATCACCTGATCATCATCACCATCAAACATCACCTGATCATCACCACCATCAAACATCACCTGATCACCATCAAACATCACCTCATCACCATCAAACATCACCTGATCACCATCAAACATCACCTGATCACATCATCACCATCAAACATCACCTGATCATCATCACCATATCATCAACCATCAAACATCACCTGATCATCATCACCATCAAACATCACCTGATCATCATCACCATCAAACATCACCTGATCATCATCATCAAACATCACCTGATCGTCATCAACAAACATCACCTGATCACCATCACCATCAAACATCACCTGATCACCATCATCACCATCAAACATCACCTGATCACCATCAAACATCACCTCATCAATCACCACATCACCTGATCATCAAATTATCACCTGATCATCATCACCATCAAACATCACCTCATCACCATCAAACATCACCTGATCATCATCACCACCCGATCAAACATCACCTGATCACCATCACATCAAACATCACCTGATCACCATCACCATCATCAACATCACCATGATCACCACCATCAAACATTACCTGATCACCATCAAACATCACCTGATCACCATCAAACATCACCTGATCGTCATCATCAAAAATCACCTGATCGTCATCAACAAACATCACCTGATCACCAGGAATCACCACCATCAAACATCACCTGATCACCATCATCAACACCACCTGATCACCATCACCATCAAACACCACCTGATCACCATCACCATCAAACATCACCTGATCACCATCACCAAAACACCACCTGATCACCATCACCATCAAACATCACCTGATCACCATCACCTCTCTGCTGGTATCACTCAAAACATCAACCAGTGGATCATTAATGGTGGTCTTATCACTCATTTAACCGATCACCATACCTGCACCATCAAACATCATCACCATCACCTGATCATCAAACATCACCTGATCATCATCACCATCAAACATCACCTGATCACCATCATCAACATCACCTGATCACCATCAAACACCATCAAACATCACCTGATCACCATCACCATCAAACATCACCTGATCACCATCACCATCACAACATCAACACCTGATCACCACCATCACATCAACCATCACCATTCCTGATCATCATCACCATCAAAAAACATGATCATCAAATATCACCTGATCACCACCATCAAACATCACCTGATCACCATCAAACATCATCAAAAACATCACCTGATCATCATCATCATCAAACATCACCTGATCACCATCAAACATCACCTGATCACCATCAAACATCACCTGATCACCATCACCATCAAACATCACCTGATCATCATCACCATCAAACATCACCTGATCATCATCACCATCAAACATCACCTGATCATCATCACAAACATCACCTGATCACACCACCTGATCATCATCACCATCAAACATCACCTGATCATCATCACCATCAAACATCACCTGATCATCAAACATCACCTGATCACCATCACCATCAATCACATCATCACCTGATCATCACCATCATCATCACAAACTCACCTGATCATCATCATCATCATCATCAAACATCTGATCATCATCACCTGATCACCATCATCACCATCAAACATCACCTGATCATCAAATCACCTCACCTGATCATCATCAAACATCTCACATCACCTCCACCTCCTCACCTCTCTAAACTGACAGGTGTATTTAATAATCACTCACCCAGGAAGTGAGCCACAGTGCTGCAGTTCTTGGCCATGTTCATCTCCAGAACATAGTTAGCATGACTGCTGAAGCCCAGGAGTTTAGCCGCCTTCGCACGCAACTCGATCAGCTGTTCCAGGATTTCTGTGTTCACCTGCAGATCAATACGTTTCAATTCACTGCAACATCAGCTTACTGTAATAAACCAGGATAAACAGATCAGCAGAGTAACACAATTAGGTGTTAAAAAATGGTCCTCATTTAGAAGATCAGCAGAGACAGAGATGATGATGATGATGGTGATGATGATGGTGATGGTGGTGGTGATGGTGATGATGATGCATCATGCTGAAGCTCCAGCGCTCACCTCTTTACACCTGCTGTGAAAAGCTGCCTCCATCTTTCTCCGGGTCTCTGGAACATGACATCGCTTCATCAGAAGGAAATAATGCGGGTAGGCCAGTGTCACCCTGTAGCTCCCGTCCTCCGCCCGCTCCAACCCGTTTAAATAACTCTCAGCCAGACCACCTGCATGCAGAAACACCACCATCACCTCCTGATCACCAATGCTTCCCCTAAACTCCCTCATACTGCACACGGCTCTGCTGAACTCACAATCATCTCACAATTAATCTATCTGAAATAATCTCAAAGATCTGACTGATCACACACACACACACAAGCACACACACACACACAAGCGTGATCCATGGAGCTGCTGCTGCTTGTGTAGGATGTTTTATGACCACATGGTGTTCCTCTGCCTTACCCAGCTCTTCTGAGGAGAACATCAGCTCCGTCTTTTCTTCATTCACATTCCGGTTAAAGTCTATAGAAAGTCCACTCATTTTCATAGAAAGGCTTTTAATCTCCTGCGTAATAAAATACAAAAACAGAATAAACACACACACACACACAGCGCCAGTGTGATGGATCTGATCTCACCTCCTGCACATCAGCAGACAGATGCAGTCCGTTTCTCCGCCCGAGTTTAATAAGTCGCTCCATAAACCTCCTGGACTCGGGGAATAAATCCCAACTGCGTCGTTCCTGAGAACACACACAGAAAACTCATGCGTTCATCATGCGTTCCTCACACCGCGCTGTGGAGAGAGCAGGAGAAGGTTAAGGGGATCAGCAGAAGGTTGTGAGTTCACATCCCAGCACCTCCAGGCCGAGTCCTGCACCTGCTCAGTGTAGAAATGAGGGGATGGAGATGTGATCAGAGTTCATGGTGTAAATGTGGATGAAGATCAGGCAAGTGTCGGAGACTTTAGGGATCTTCTACATCACTGTCTCACAAGCACACAAGCACACACACACACACACGCGCGCACACACACGTGCGCACACACACGTGCGCGCACACACGCACACACACGCACACACACGCCCACACACGCCCACACACACGCGACGCACACACGCGCACGCACGCGCACGCACACACGCGCGCGCACACACGCACGCGCACGCACACAGATCTGTGAGATTCCTCGTCACGGCATACCTGCAGCGCTACGAGTCTGTGGAACACGTCTGATCTCATACTCATCTCCACATCAAACTCGGACAGACGTTTATCCGCCGCCGTGCTCGCGGATCGGACGCTTTTACACGGAGAGACGTACTGAGGGAAGTCCAGCAGGTGACGGGACGCTGAGGGGAGATCACACCGAAAACGCAGACTGTAACACAGTGTGTGTGTGTGTGTGTGTGTGTGTGTGTGTGTGTGTGTGTGTGTGTGTGTGTGTGCTTACACACTCACCAGCGTAATCCAGTTTGGCCTCTGCTAGAACCTGCAGCGTGTTTTCATAACACACTTTCTCCAGATCCACCGCCGCCACCGAATCGTACGCGCGCTTCACCCGCTGCATCAGCTTCTCCGCCCGCTGCCGGATCTGCTCCGGGTTCAGGTCCCACCTCAGCTCAGTCCGGTTCTCACACGAAGTCCAACGCCGACTTTCAGACGAAACGTCCTGAACGTTCAGGAGAGTCATTCTGAGTGTGGAGCAGATCCCAAACCCTCTGAAACACACACACACAATCCACACACAAACCCTCTGAAACACACACACACAATCACACAAACCCTCTGAAACACACACACATCACACAAACCCTCTGAAACACACACAATCACACAAACCCTCTGAAACACACACACACAACACCACAAACCCTCTGAAACACACACACACAATCACACAAACCCTCTGAAACACACACACACAATCACACAAACCCTCTGAAACACACACACACACACAAAACCCTCTGAAACACACAAACACACGCACACACAATCCCACACAACCCCTCTGAAACACACACACACACCCACACAACACAAACCCATCAAACCCGCAAAAACCCTCTGAAACACACACCGCACAACCCTCTGAAACACACGCACACAACCCCAAACAAACCCTGAAACACACACACACACAATCCCACAAACCCTCTGAAACACACACACAATCCCACAAACCCTCTAACACACCACACCCCAAAATCCTCAGAAACACACACACACACAATCCCACAAACCCTCTGAAACACACACACACACACCCACAAACCCTCTGAAACACACACACACACAATCCCACAAACCCTCGAAACACCCCAAACACACACATCCCACCCTCTGAAACACACACACACAACAAACCCTCTGAAACACACACACCCCAAAAACTCAAACACACACACACCTCCCACAAACACTGAAACACACACACACACACAAACACACTCTCAACACAACACCTCAACACTCTTCCAACCACAAACCCCCACAAAACCTCTGAAACACACACACACCACAAACCCTCGAAACACACACACACCCAAAACCCTCTTTGAAACACACACAATCCCACAAACCCGCTGAAACACACACACAAACCCTCTGAAACAACAACACACACCACACCCTCTGAACACACACCACCCCACAAACCTCGAAACACACACAAAACAACCTCTAAACACCAACACTCCACCCTCTGAAACACACACACACACACATCCCACAACCCCTCTGAAACCACACACACAATCCCACAAAACCTCTGAAACACACAAACACAATCCCAAACCCCTCTGAAACACACAACAATCCCAAACCCTCTGAAACACAACACAACAAACACACACAATACCACAAACCTCTGAAACACACACACACAATCCACAAACCCTGAAACACACACAAACACACACCCAATCCCACAAACCCTCTGAAACACACACACACAATCTGACACACAAACACACAAAACACCACACACACACACACACACACAATCCCACAAACCCTCTGAAACACACACACACAACCCCACAAACCCTCTGAAACACACACACCCACAAACCCTCTGAAACACACACACACATCCCACAAACCCTCTGAAACACACACACACCCCACCCCACACTCCACAAACCCTCTGAAACACACACACACAATCCCACAAACCCTCTGAAACACACACGCACACAACCGCACAAACCCTCTGAAACACACACACACACACAAATCCTCCAAACACAAACTGAAACACACAACCCTCTGAAAACACACACCCACAACCCCTCGAAACCACACACACAATCCCACAAACCCTCTGAAACACACACACACACATCCCACAAACCTCTGAAACACACACCACACAACCCTCTCAAACACACACAACACAAAACCCACAAACCCTCTGAAACACACACACACACACACAATCACACAAACACCCTCTGAAACACACACACACACACCCCCTGAAACACACACACACACAACACCCTCCCAAAACCCTCCCTGAAACAACACACAAACCCTCAAACCACACACCACAAAACCCCACAACACACACACACACACACACAATCCCACAAACCCTTGAAACACACACACACACAATCCCACAACCCTCTGAAACACACACACACACAATCCCACAAACCCTCTGAAACACACACCCACAAAACAACCCCAACAACACTCCCCCACAAACCCTCTGAAACACACACACACACTCCCACAAACCCTCTAAAACACACACAATCCCACAAACATTCTCAGAAACACACACACACACTCCCACAAACCCTCTGAAACACACACAACACACTCAAAAACCCTCTTGACACACACACACACACACTCCCACAAACCCTCTGAAACACACACACACACCCACACAAACCCTCTGAAACACACACACACACTCCCACAAACCCTCTGAAACACACACACACACAATCCCACAAACCCTCTGAAACACACACACACACAATCCCACAAACCCTCTGAAACACACACACAACCCCACAAACCCTCTGAAACACACACAATCCCACAAACCCACTCAAACACACACACACACAATCCCACAAACCCTCTGAAACACACACACCACAACCCTCTAACCACACACACACCCACAAACCCTCTGAAACACACACACACATCCCACACAACCCTCGAAACACCAAACACACACACAAATCCCACAAACCCTCTGAAACACACACACAACACCCCTCCCACACACCCAACCCTCTGAAACACATCCCAACACAATCTGAAACACACAACACCACACACCACACACACACACCACACCCTCTGAAACACACACAACACACACACCAACACACAAACCCTCTGAAACACACGCACACACACAATCCAAAAACCCTCTGAAACACACACCCACAAACCCTCTGAAACACACACACACACACCCACAAACCCTCCCAACCCTCTGAAACACACGCACACAACCGCAAAAACCCTCTGAAACACACACACACACAATCCCACAAACCCTCTAAAACACACACACGCACACAAACGCACAAACCCTGAAACACACACCACACCGCAAAACCCTCGAAACACACACACACACACCCACAAACCCTCTGAAACACACACACAATCCCACAAACCCTCTGAAACACACACACAATCCCACAAAAACCCTCTGAAACACACACACAACACAATCCCACAACCCCTCTGAAACACACACACACAATCCCACAAACCCTCTGAAACACACACACACACACAACCCTCCCACCACACAAATCCCTCTGAAAAACACACACAACACCACCACCCAAACCCTCTGAACACACACACACACCACACACACCACACCACACACACAAACCACAAACCCACTGAAACACACACACACACACACAATACCACAAACCCTCTGAAACACACACACACACACCCACAAACCCTCTGAAAACACACACAATCCCAAAACCCCTCTGAAACACACACACACAACCAACACCACCCCCTCTGACCAAAAAATCCCACAAACACCTCTGAAACACACCACAATCCACAAACCCTTGAAACACACACACACAATCCCACAAACCCTCTGAAACACACACACACAATCCCACAAACATCAAACACACACACAATCCCACAAACCCTCTGACACACACACACACACACACATCCCACAAACCCTCTGAAAACACACACACACACACAATCCCAAAACCCTCCTGAAACCACACCCACAACCCACACACACACACACACACAAATCCCACAAAACCCTCTGAAACACACAACCACACAATCCCACAAACCCTCTGAAAACACACACAATTCCACAAACCCTCTGAAACACACACACACACACACACAACACACACACAATCCACTCAAACCTCTGAAACACACACCACACACCAACACAAACACAAACCCCACCAAACCCTCCCACAAACCACTGAAAAAACCACACACACACACACACATCTCCCACCAACCCTCTGAAACACACACACACACCACACAAACACTCTGAAACACACACACACAATCCCACAAACCCTCTGAAACACACACACACACACACACACACAAACCACAAAAACAAACCCTCTGAAACACACACACACAATCCCACAAACCCTCTGAAACCCACACACACACAATCCCACAAACCCTCTGAAACACACACACACACACCAATCCCAAACACACACACACACACACAACACACACACACACACACAACAAACCCTCTGAAACACACACACACACACACAATCCCACAAACCCTCTGAAACACACACACACAATCCCACAAACCCTCTGAAACACACACACACAATCCCACAAACCCTCTGAAACACACACACACAATCCCACAAACCCTCTGAAACACACACACACACACAACCCTATCCCACAAACCCTCTGAAACACACACACACAACCGCACAAACCCTCTGAAACACACACACACAATCCCACAAACCCTCTGACAACACGCACACACAATCCCACAAACCCTCTGAAACACACACACACAACCGCACAACCCCTCTGAAACACACACACAACCCACAAACCCTCTGAAACACACACACATCCCACAAACCCTCTGAAACACACACACAATCCCACAAACCCTCTGAAACACACACACACACACAATCCCACAAACCCTCTGAAACCCACACACACACAATCCCACAAACCCTCTGAAACACAACACACACACAACACACACACCCAAACCCTCTGAAACACACACACACACAATCCCACAAACCCTCTGAAACACACACACACACACACACACAAACTCTCAAACACACACACACCTCAACAAACCCTCTGAAACACAACCCTCTGCACAAACCGCACAAACCCTCTGAAACACACGCACACAACCGCACAAACCCTCTGAAACACACGCACACAAACAATCCCACAAACCCACTCTGAAACACACACACATCCCACAAACCCTCTGAAACACACACACACACAAATCCCACAAACCCTCTGACAACACACACACACAATCCCACAAACCCTCTGAAACACACACCACAACCGCAAAACACCACACACACACACACACACACACACACACCCACAAACCCTCTGAAAACACAAACACACACTCCCACAAACCCTTCTGAACACACACACAATCACACTTCACAATCACAAACCCTCTGAAACACACACAACACAAACCCACAAACACTCTGAAAACACACACACAACAACCCACAACCCCTCTGAAACCCAAACACACAACCCACAAACCCTCTGAAACACACTCACACAACCGCACAAACCCTATGAAACACACGCACAACCACAAACCCTCTGAAACACACACACACCACTCGCACAAACCCTCTCAACACACACAAACCTCCCACAAACCCTCTGAAACAAACACACAATCCCACAAAACCCTCTGAAACACACACAATCCACAAAACCCTCTGAAAACACACACACAATCCCACAAACCCTCTGAAACCACACACACAACCACAACAAAAACCCCTCTGAAAACACAAACAACCCACACACAAAAAAAAACCTCTTTTAAAACACCACACACACACACACACACACACAACACCACAACACCCTCTGATGAAACACACACACACACAAAATATCCCACACCCACACAAACCCTCCCTGAAAACACACACAACACACAATCCCACAAACCCTCTGAAACAAACACACACAACACACACACACACACAAACCCTCCCACACAAACACACACACATCCCACAAACCCTGAAACAACAAACACACACAAACCCTCTTAAACACACAATCCCACAAACCCTCTGAAACCACACACACACAAACCACAAAACCCCTCTGAAACACACACACACACACCACACACCCAAACACACACACCCACACACTCCCACAAACCCTCAAACACACACAACACTCCCCAAAACCCTCTGAAACACACACACAATCACACAAACCCTCTGAAACACACACACACAATCCCACAAACCCTGAAACACAACACACACGCACAATCCCACAAACCCTATGAAACACACCCACACAATCCCACAAACCCTCTGAAACACACACACACCCACAACCCTCTGAAACACACACACAATCCCACACCCTCAGAACACACACACACCCACAACCCTCAAACCCTCTGAAATGTTGACAAACACAAACACAATCCCACAAACCCTCCTGAAACAGCACACACAATCCCACAAACCCTCTGAAACACACACACAATCCACAAACCCTCTGAAACACACACACACACAATCCCACAAACCCTCTAAACACACACACACAGTCACACAAACCCTCTGAAACACCACAATCCCCACAATCCCACAAAACCCTAACACACACACACACACACACACAAACCCTCTGACAACCACACCCCACAAACCCTCTGTGAAACACACAAACACAAACACACACACACAAACCCTCCACACACAAACAAATCTGAAACACACACCACAACCCACAACCCCTGACACAAACACCCACACACACAAACACACAATCTGGAGAAACCACAAACCCTCTGAAACACACACACACAAACCCACAAACCCTCTGAAACACACACACACAATCCCACAAACCCTCTGAAACACACACACACACACAATCCCACAAACCCTCAGAAACACACACACACACATCCCACAAACCCTCTGAACACACACACAATCCCACAACCCTCTGAAACCACACACACAATCCCACAAACTCCTCTGAACACACCATCAAAATCCAAACATCTGAACACACAACCACTCTGAAACACACACACTCCAATCCCACACCAAAAACCCTCTGAAAAACCACCACACACAATCCCACAAACCCTCTGAACACACACACACACAACAATACCTTGAAAACACACAACCCAAGTCCCAAAACCTCTGAAACACACACACACCACAACACAAAAACACTCTAACCCACAAACACCCACCACACACAACACATCCCACAACCTCTGAAACCCACACACACACTCCCACCCCAAAAATCCCACACAACATCCTCTGAAACACACACACACACCAATCCCACAAACCCTCTGATAACACACACAAGAGTCCAACCACAACCCTCTGAAACACAAACACACCCACCCACACAACCCTCTGAAACACACAACACAAACCCTGCACACAAACAAACCCTCTGAAACACACACACAAAAAAACACCTGAAACACACCCACACACACCCAACCCTTGAAAACCTCTGACAACACACAACACACACATTCCCACAAACCCTCTGAAACACACACACACACACACAATCCCACAAACCCTCTGAAACACACACACATCCCACAAACCCTCTGAAACACACACACACACCCCACAAAACCCTCTGAAACACACACAACCGCAAAAACCCTCTGAAACACACACACACATCCCACAAACCCTCTGAAACACACACACACACACACCCACACACACACCACCACACACACACACACACACAAACCCAAACACACACACACTCTGAAACACACACACACACACACACACACTGACACAACACACACACCACAAACAACCCTCTGAAACACACACACACACATCCCACAAACCCTCTGAAACACACACACAAAACACAAACACACTCTGAAACACAACACACAAACACAATCCCACAAACCCTCTGAAACACACACACACAACACAAACCCAACACACACACACACAACCCACAAACCCTCTGAAACACAACACACACAATCCCACAAACCCTCTGAAACACACACACACACATCCCACAACCCTCTGAAAACACACACCACACAAGCCATATCAACCGCTGAAACACACACACACACACGCCCACAAACCCTCTGGAAACACACACACACACCCCCAAACCCTCTGAAACACACAACAACCCCACTGAAACACATCTGACACAACCCACAATCCCACAAACCCTCTGAAACACACACACACAACAAAACCTCTGGAAACACACACAACCCACAAACCCTCTGAAACACACACACACCCCAACACACACAACCAACCCTCTGAAACACACAATCCCACAAACCCTCTGAAACACACACACACAATCCCACAAACCCTCTGAAACACACGCACACAACCGCACAAACCCTCTGAAACACACACACACAATCCCACAAACCCTCTGAAACACACACACACATCCCACACACAAACACAAACCTGAAACACACACACACACACACACACCACACACAACACCACCACACACACACCAACACAAACCGCAAACCCTCTGAAACACACACACACACACACCTTGAAACACACACACAACACACACACACACAATCCCCACAAACCCTTTGAAACCACAATCCACACAAACACACACACCCTATGCTGAAACACACACACACAACACACAAACAACCTCTGAAAACACACACAACCCTCTGAAACACACACACAACCACAAAAACCACTCTGAAACACACACACACACACACACAACCCCAAACCCTCTCCACACACAACACATCCACACATCCCACAAAAACCCTCGATTTTTTACACACACACACACAATCACATCCCACAAACCCTCTGAAACACACACACCGCACACAACCCCCAAACCCTCTGAAACACTCACACAACCCAAAACACATGCCCACAAACCCTCGGAAACACACACACAATCCCACAAACCCTCTGAAACACACACACAATCCACAAACCCTCTGAACCACACACACACACACACACTCCCACAAACCCCTCTGAAACACACACACACACAAACCTCCACACACCCACAACCATCTTTAAACCACACACACAATCCCACAAACCCTCTGAACACACACACACACACTCCCACAAACCCTCTGAAACACACACACACACACACCACTCCCACAACCCTCTGAAACACACACACACACACCCCCACAAACCCTCTGAAACACACACACACAACACTCCCACAAACCCTCTGAAACACAAACACACACCCCACAAACTCCCACAAACCCTCTGAAACACACGCACACAACCCAAAAACCCTCTGAAACACACACACACAACCACACAAAACCCTCTGAAACACACACACACACTCCACAAACCCCTCACACAACACACACAACACAAACATCACAACACAATCCACAACCCTCAAAACACACACAATCTCTGAAACACACAACACACAAAACAAAACTCCCACAAACCCTCTGAAACACAACACACACACCCCACAAACCCTCTGAAACACACAACACACACCCCACAAACCCTCTGAAACACAAACACACAACATCCCACAAACCCTCAAACCCACACACACACTCCCACAAACCCTCTGAAACACAAACACAATCCCACACAAACCCTCTGAAACACAAACACAACCCACACAAACCCTCTGAAACACACACACACAATCACACAAACCCTCTGAAACACACACAATCACCACAAACCCTCTGAAACACACACAATCCCACAAACCCTCTGAAACACACACCCAATCACAAACCACACACAATCCCACAAACCCTCTGAAACACACCACAATCCCACAAACCCTCTGAAACACACACACCCACAATCCCACAACCCTCGAACACCCACACCCCACACACACACACACCACACAATCACACCCTGAAACACACCCACACACCACAAACCACAAACCCTCTGAAACACACACACACAACACACACACACACACAACCGCAAAAACACACACACACACACAACACACACACACACACACACAATCCCACAAACCCTCTGAAACACACACACACAATCCCACAAACCCTCTGAAACACACACACACAATCCCACAAACCCTCTGAAACACACACACCCCCACAAACCCTCTGAAACACAACACAACCCACTCTGAAACACACACACACACACACACACAACCCCACAAACCCTCTGAAACACACGCACACAACCGCAAAAACCCTCCACAAACCCTCTGAAACACAAACACACACAAACCCTCTGAAACACACACACACACCAAACACACACACAATCCCACACCACCACACCCATCAAACCCTCTGAAACACAACCACAAACCCTCTGAAACACACACACACAATCCCACAAACCCTCTGAAACACACACACACACACACACACACACAAACCTCTGAAACACACACACACACAACACACACACACACCACACACACACAACAATCAAAAAACCACTGAAACCCAACCCCTCTGAAACAACACCAATCCCACAACCCTCTGAAACACACACAATCCCAAAAACCACAATCCTCTGACAAAACACACACACACACACACACAATCCTAAACCCTCTGAAACACACAATCCCACAAACCCTCTGAAACCACACACACAACCCCACAAACCCTCTGAAACACACACACACACAATCCCACAAACCCTCTGAAACACACGCACACAACCGCACAAACCCTCTGAAACACACGCACACAACCGCACAAACCCTCTGAAACACACGCACACAACCGCACAAACCCTCTGAAACACACACACACACACAAACCGAACAACCCTGCACACAACCGCACAAACCCTCTGAAACACACGCACACAACCGCAAAAACCCTCTGAAACACACGCACACAACCGCAAAAACCCTCTGAAACACACACACACCCACAAACCCTCTGAAACACACACACACAACCACAAACCCTCTGAAACACACACACACAATCCCACAAACCCTCTGAAACACACACACAATCCCACAAACCCTCTGAAAACACACACACAATCCCACAAACCCTCTAAAACACACACAATCCCACAAACCCTCTGAAACACACACACACAATCCGCACAAACCCTCTGAAACACACACACAATCCCACACACAATCCCACAAACCCTTTGAAACACACACAATCCCACAAACCCTCTGAAACACACACACAATCCCACAAACCCTCCATCACATCCACCTTCTACCATCATCATTCAGTGCAGGAGAAACTCACCTGAAACCTGACAGCACCACCTTCTAACACCTTCACATTCCACACAATCCACACCTCTGCATTCACACTCTCATCCACCACATATATATATATATTATATATATATATATATATATATACACTAGCAATAGTACTATGTGTACTTAATAATAATAATAAAGATATATCACATTAAAATGTTTGACATTAAATGATGAAAGTGTAATAAAAGGTTAAACACACACACACACACACACACACACACCACACACACACACACACACACACACACACACACACACACACACACAGACCTGCTGCAGGAGTGAAGTATAATAAATCTCGGTATGAATGAGAGTTAGGGTTTAATGAAGGTTTCCTCTGCGATACAGAAGGAAACTGTACTGAAGCGGAACCTGATCTGCTCTTTAACACCCGCTGCTATTTCTATAAAGCAGTCCGGGGCACATTTTCACCCCGGGGGGTAAATATAGAGTCTCACACACACACACACACACACACACACACACACACACACACACACACACACACACACACTGTACCTGCTCCTCCACAAAGCCACTCTGAGGACCGTCATCGTGTTTCTCTCCTGTCCAGAGCTGACCACGTGTGTGAGTGTGTGAGTGTGTGAGTGAGAGAGAGAGAGAGAGAGAGAGAGAAAGCGGGTGTATTTCAAATCATCACCTCCTCCCTACACAGTAGTGCACTACACTTCGATCCTGCAGCTAAACTGACGTCATCGGATCACTTCGGGTTTTTATATTCGGGTATCCTTCTGCGCCGGCGCGTATGGTCGCGTCCCTCTAGGTCGCGCATGTGCAGTGTGCTGTCGTGCTGTTTACAGAGTTGCCGTGACGCTGTGGGGTAGAGCGCGAGCGGATTGTGCAGGTAGGTGGGCGGGGAGAACGCATCACCAACACCACCAACAACAACAACAACAATAGCAACACCATCACCACCCTCATCCTCATCATTACATCATAACTATCATCACATCACCCCATCACCACCATCACTCCCATCATCACTCCCATCACTATCACCCCCATCATCATCATCACCATCATCATCACATCATCATCACATCTCCACCCCGGACACTGTGGGTTTCTCTGCCTGTAAAATATCAGCAGGATCGTGCAGAAGTTTCCTCCGTTATGCTCCTGCGTGTTTATCATGTGACATTCTTTTTTCATCTCTCTCTCTCTCTCTCTCTCTCACTCTCTCTTTCTCTAACACACACACACACACACACACACACACACACACACACCACACACCAACACACATCCTGCAGGTCTGTAAACATCTCCCAGGATTCATTATGGTGTGCTTTGCTTTCTGCTGCTCAGTGTAGAGGAAATACACATCCCCACATACATCTCATTATATACATCACATGTGTGTGTGTGTGTGTGTGTGGTGTGTGTGTGTGTGTAGTATATGGTAAGAGTGTTATATTGCCTGTGTGTGTGTGTGTGTGTGTGTGTGTGTGTGTGTGTGTGTGTGTGATTACTCTGCTCTTATGTAATGCACTCCTTCATATGCACGTTCTATCCAAAAGTATTGGGACACCTGCCTTTTCAGGTGATATGTGTTTCTTTTTTATGAACGGTTACACACAGTAGGAGATACACACTCGCATCAGGAGATCCAAACCGGTTCCAACAGGACAATACCTGTCACAAAGTCTGGTCCATGAAGATCTGCGTACCACGTGTCAGAGTGAAAGATCTCCTGCTATAAACTTTATTACACATGTTTAGGATGGCTGTGACGGCACACAGGAACCTTCTCACCTCCATCACTACCTGAGTTTACTCACACCACTGTAGCAGAATGAACTGGTGTGGAACATCTACCAGTGTGGAGAGTATAGTGAGCAGTGAGAGCAGTGTAGTGAGCACTGATGATGATGATGATGATGATGATGATGATGATGATGATCTTTACTCACGTGTGGTTTCTGCTCTGTGATCAGGGTTTGTTGTTCTCCTCAGGGTTCCTGATCTCAGACGGCATGGCCGTGGAAAAGCGTCTGGCGTATTCCATCGTACAGTTCCTCCGAGACCAGACACACTCAGCATCACGCAGCTCTGATGAGCAGGAAAGCCTCGAAGGTGAGTGTGTGTGTGTGTGTGTGAATAGTGATTGTATGTGAGAGATCTGATGGATGTGGGAGGAGTTTAGATAATATTATAATGAGATGTAAATAAGGTGTGTTTTTTATCTTCAGTTGCGATACAGTGTTTAGAGACAGCGTTTAAATTCAGTCCCAGTGACGTTCATCTCGCAGCTCCACAACCACTCACAGAGATCTTCCTCAACGCTCTGCTCAAGGTCCGTCACCATCTCCATCCATACATCCATCTACATTCCCACCCAAAAACCCCAACCAAAAACATTTTATCTTATCTTTCCATCTACCTCCCTACTGTCCTGCCTAACCACACCCACCTTACACTAACCACACCCCCCGTACACTAACCACACCCACCATACACTAACCACACCCACCTTTCACTAACCACACCGCCATACACTAACCACACCTCCTGTACACTAACCACACCCACCGTGCACTAACCACACCCACCTTACACTAACCACACCCCCGTACACTAACCACACCCACCTTCCTCCTAACCACACCCACCATACATAACCACACCCACCTTACCCTAACCACACACCCCCATACACTAACCACACCCGCCCTCCTCCTAACCACTACCACCATACACTAACCACACCCACCTTACTCTAACCACACCCCCCCGTACACTACCCACACCCACCTTACCATAACCATACCCACCGTACACTATCCACACCCACCGTACACTATCCACACCCACTGTATACTAACCACACCCACCTTAGCATAACCACACCCACATTACCCTAACCACACCCCCTTTTTCTCAGCTACATTAAAGTTGTATAAATCAATTCATTCATTAACTGTTCACTGTAATTAATTAATAAATTGCTCTTCCAAAATTCTCCATCCCCAGAATGACATTGTGATGCCGCAGGAGACGTCTCCATCTGCTGAGGACATGGAGAGAGCCGAGCAGCTGAAGAATGAAGGTACATTCATCATTGCGAGTGTGAAAAATATTACACAACATAAAAGAAGAGTGTGATTGTGTAATGTGTTATAACACCCTGAGTGTTATTGTAATAATAATAATAATAATTATTATTAATAATATTGTAATCAATGCAAAATAATAATAATAATAACAACAATAACAAAAAAAACAACAACAATAATAATAATAATAATAAAACTTCTGAAATGTAATTTTAGGTAATAATCACATGAAGGAGGAAAATTTCAGCTCTGCACTCGAGTGTTACACTAAAGCTGTACATCTGGACCAGAGGAATGCAGTTTACTTCTGTAACAGGTCAGAACACACACACACACACACACATACACACACACACACACACACACATAGCATTAATGCTGGGTTTACTGTCTGAAAAGATGACGCTATCGCAAAAAAAATATTTATAAACCTACATATTTGTTATGTTTTGTGTGTGTATATGTGTTTGTGTGTGTGTGTGTGTGTGTGTGTATATGTGTGTTTATACGTGTGTATGTGTATGTATGTGTGTGTATGTGTGTATGTGTGTGTGTGTGTGTGTGTGTGTGTGTGTGTGTATGTGTGTGTATATGTATGTGTGTATGTGTGTGTGTGTGTGTGTGTGTGTGTGTGTGTGTGTGTGTGTGTGTATGTGTGTGTGTGTGTGTGTGTGTGTGTGTGTGTGTGTGTGTGTGTGTGTGTATGTGTGTGTGTGTGTGTGTATGTGTGTGTATGTGTGTGTGTATGTGTGTGTGTGTGTGTGTGTGTGTGTGTGTGTGTGTGTGTGTATGTGTGTGTGTGTGTGTGTGTGTGTGATGTGTGTATGTATGTGTGTGTGTGTGTGTGGTGTGTGTGTGTGTGTGTGTGTGTGATGTGTGTGTCTGTGTGTGTGTATGTGTGTGTATGTGTGTGTGTGTGTGTGGTGTTGTGCATGTGTGGGGTATGTGTGTCGTGTGTGTGTGTGTGTGTGTGTGTATATGTGTGTGTGTTATATAGTGTGTGTTGTGTGTCTGTGTGTGTGTGTGTGTGTATGTATAGTGTGTGTGTGTATGTGTGTGTGTGTGTTGTGTGTTGTGTGTGTATGTGTGTGTGTTGTGTGTGTATGGTGTGTGTGTATGTGTGTTGTGTGTGTGTGTGTGTATGTGTGTTGTGTGTGTTGTTTGTGTGTGTTTGTGTTGTGTGTGTGTGTGTGTGTGTGTGTGTGTGTGTGTGTGTATGTGTCTGTATGTGTGTGTATGTGTGTATTTGTGTGTGTGTGTGTGTGTGTATATATGTGTGTGTGTCTTTGTGTGTTTGTCAGGGCTGCAGCACACAGCAAACTGGGAAATCACACAGAAGCCATTGGAGACTGTGAGAGCGCCATCGCCATCGACCCCAGTTACAGTAAAGCGTACGGGAGAATGGGGTGAGTTCAGACCCGTCCCTCAGAACGCAGCAGATCAGAACCTGTGTGTAGAACCTCCACCTGTGAGCCGGAGATTTATAACCACACCCCAAAATTCGCTTTCTAACGGAATCCGATGTGTTTATAAAATGAGGAGACGAAGCCCCGCCCCGCGCATGTGGGGAACCTTCTGTCTGAATCCTGACGTGTGTTTCAGCGTCATTTCTAAGTAACACACTCAGTGTGGTACACGAGGCGGAACCTAAAAGTCTGGAGACTCGCTCCGTTTACAAGAAAGTACTTTATTTATTACCGTTTCTGCACAGAAATGCATCTCTCTTATCACGTATGAATGTCATCGGCGCTCCCTGTGACTGCGCCGTGTGCTGCCACCTGCTGGCGTGTTACAGAACTCGATTGGAAATGTTTTGCTATATAAAATGAGAAACGCGTTCTCACCGCTTCCTGGTTGTTGGTTTATAGATTAGCGCTCGCGGCCATCAGCAGGTTTCCGGAGGCCATCGCTTATTTTAAAAAGGCGCTGATTCTGGATCCGGAAAACGACACGTACAAATCCAACTTAAAGACGGCCGAGCAGAAAAAGAGAGAATCCTCCGGTTCTGTGAGTAAAACACTGTGGGGAAATCATGTGTGTGTGTGTGTGTGTGTTTATTCAGGGAATATGTGTGTGTGTGTGTGTGTGTGTGTGTGTGTGTGGTGTGTTTATTCAGGGAATGTGTGTGTATGTGTGTGTGTGGTGAATGTGTGTGTGTGTGTGTGGGTGTGTGGTTTTATTCAGGGAATGTGTGTGTGTGTGTGTGTTTATTCAGGGAATATGTGTGTGTGTTTTTGTTGTGTGTGTGTTTGTTTTGTGTGGTGTGTGTTTCAGGGGAATGTGTGTGTGTGTGTGTTTATTCAGGGAATGTGTGTGTGTGTGTTTTTATTCAGGGAATGTGTGTGTGTGTGTGTGTTTATTCAGGGAATATATGTGTGTGTGTGTTTTTATTCAAGGAATGTGTGTTTGTGTGTGTGTGTTTATTCAGGGAATGTGTGTGTGTGTGTGTGTGTTTGTACTCAGGGAATGTGTGTGTGTTTACTCAGGAATGTGTGTGTGTGTGTTTTTATTCAGGAATATGTGTGTGTGTGTGTGTGTTGGTTGTTTATTTCAGGGAATGTGTGTGTTTGTGTGTGTGTGTGTTTATCAGGGAATGTGGTGCGTGTGTGTTCAGTGTTTTCAGGGAATGTGTGTGTGTGTGTTTATTCAGGGAATTGTGTGTGTGTGTGTGTGTGTGTTTATTCAGGGAATGTGTGTGTGTGTGTGTTGTGTTTATATTTCATGGGAATATGTGTGTGTGTGTGTTTATTTCAGGGAATATTGTGTGTGTGTGTGTGTGTGTGTGTTTCAGGGAATGTGTGTGTGTTTGTGTGTGTGTGTTTGTGTGTGTGTGTTTATTCAGGGAATTGTGTGTGTGTGTGTGTGTTTTATTATTCAGGAGAATGTGTGTTTGTGTTTTTTTATTCAGGGAATGTGTGTGTGTGTGTGTTTGTTTATTCAGGGAATATGTGTGTGTGTGTGTGTGTTTATTCAGGGAATTATTGTGTGTTTTTGTTTGTGTGTGTGTGTGTGTGTGTGTGTGTGTGTGTGTTTATTCAGGGAATATATGTGTGTGTGTGTGTGTGTTTTTATTCAGGGAATGTGTGTTGTGTGTGTGTGTTATTCAGGGAATGTGTGTGTGTGTGTGTGTGTGTGTGTGTGTTGTGTGTTTATGTCAGGAATATGTGTGTGTGTGTGTGTGTGTGTGTGATTCAGGGAATATGTGTTGTGTGTGTGTGTGTGTGTGATGTGTGTTGTTTTTATTCAGGAATATGTGTGGTGGGTGTGTGTGTGTTTATTCAGTGAAATGTGTGTGTTGTTTATTCAGGGTATGTGTGTGTGTGGTGTGTTTATTCAAGGAATGTGGTGGTGTGTGGTGTGTGTGTTTTTATTCAGGGGTGAATATGTGTGTGTGGTTGTGTGTGTGTGTGTGTGTGTGTGTGTTGTATTCAGGGTGTGTGTTGTGTGTGTGTGTGTGTGTGTGTGTGTGTGTGTGTGGGTGTGTGTATTCAGGGAATGTGTGTTTGTGTGTGTTTGTGTGTGTGTGTGTGTGATTCAGGGAATATGTGTGTGTGTGTGTGTGTGTGTGTGTGTGTGTGTGTGTTTATTATGTGGTGTGTGTGTGTGTCAGGGAAATTGTGTGGTGTGTGTTTGGTGTTTTATTCAGGGAATGTGTTGTGTGTTGGGATGTGTGTGTGTGTGTGTGTGTGTTGTGTTTATTCAGGGAATATGTGTGTGTGTATGTGTGTGTGTATTCAGGGAATGTGTGTGTGTTGTGTGTGTGTGTGTGTGTGTGGTGTGTGTGTGTGTTGTGTCTGTGGCCCCTGTGTGTTGGTGTTTATTCAGGGAATGTGTGTGTGTGTGTGTGTGGTGTGTGTGTATTCAGTGTGTGTGTGTGTGTGTGTTATTCAGGGAATGATGTGTGTGTGTGTGTGTGTGTGTGTGGATGTGTGGTGTGTGGGTGTGTGTGTGTGTGTGTGTGTTGTGTGTTTATGGGATATGTGTGCATAGGTGTGTGTGGTGGGGGATGTGTGTGTGTATGTGTGTGTGTGTATTAAGTGTGTTGTGTGTGTGCTGTGTGTGTGTGTGTGTGTGTGTGGTGTTTATTCAGTGTGGGGGTGTGGTGTTGTGTGTGTGGGTTGTTGTGTGTTATGTGGTGTGTGTGGTGTTGATTCAGGGATGTGTGTTGTGTGTTTTATTCAGGGAATATGTGTGTGTGTGTGTGTGTTGTGTTTATTCAGGGAATATGTGTGTGTGTGTGTGTGTGTGTGTGTTTATTCAGGGAATGTGTGTGTGTGTGTGTGTGTGTGTTAGTGTTTGGTGTTTGTATTCAGTCAGGTGTGTAATGTGTGTGGTGTGTGTGTGTGTGTGTGGGTGTGTGTTACTCAGGGAATGTGTGTGTGTATGTGTGTGTTTACTCAGGGAATGTGCGTGTGTGTATGTTTATTCAGGGAATGTGTGTGTGTGTGTTTGTGTGTGTGTTTTGTGTGTGTTGGGTGTTATTCAGGGAATGTGTGTGTTTATTGGGGAATGTGTGTGTGTGTGTTTGCGTGTTTTGTTGATTGGGGAATGTGTGTGTGTTTGTTTATTGGGGGAATATGTGTGTGTGTTTGTGTGTTTATTGGGAAGTGGAGTTGTGTGTGTGTGTTTTAATGTGTGTGTGTGTTTTTATTCAGTGTTGTGTGTGTGTGTGTGTGTGTTTATTAAGGGTGTGTGTGTGTGTGTGTGTGTGTGTGTTGTGTTTATTGGGGGAATATGTGTATGTGTGTGTATCCTCAGACGGTGTCTAGACTGGGCTTCGACATGGCTAGCCTCATTAATAACCCGGCCTTCATCAGCATGGTGAGCAGCAGCTTTATGGTCAAGTGGTTGAGGTCGGTTAATGTTGGTTGACGTTGACCTCCGTGTGCAGTTTGCTGTGTGTGAGATGTTTGAGGTTCTCAGGTTCTCCGGCTGGTGCAGGTTACAGCTGTGTAACACGAGCGTGACCTCCTGCTGAGACGCTGAAACCGTAAGCGGTGGAGATGATGAGCGTGACGGCTGCTCGCGCTCTGGAATCCGTCAGTGTAAACATCTAAACGTCTCTCCTGACACTTACACACAGCGTGAAGAAACGCTGAGGTGGTTCAGAGTTAGTAATGATGGATCTCCGGAGGGTTTGTCCTTCTCAGTGTGGTGAGAGAACATCAGACCAGCATCCTGTGGAACGCCGTGACGATTGCACTCAGTGTGTGAGAGGAGAATTTACCTGGAGCTCATGGAGACGTTACGTCTGGTGTCATAACAGCACAAATTTGAGGAACCGAGATGATAAATGTTTCGGAATTTCAGTTATAAAGTTATAAAGTGTTATAAGCTCCAAACGCTTTGTGCTTCATCTCCTCTCTGTTCATCTCCAGGCTGCCAGCGTCATGCAGAACCAACAGGTCCAACAGCTGTAAGTGCTCTACTGTTTCATCATCACCATCACCATCATCACCACCATCATCATCACCATCATCACCACCATCACCATCATCATCAGCATCACTATCATCACCATCACCACCATCATCATCACCACCACTATCACCATAGATCAGTGATTGAGGTAGTGATGTGTGTGCAGGATGTCGGGGATGATGTCGAGTGCAGTAGGAGCTCCAGCAGCAGGTGTTGGGGGAATGTCTGATATCTCCAGCCTTATAGAAGCGTAAGTGTTTATTCTCCATCAGAACTTCTAATCATCTCTCAGTCTGTCAGGATAATGTATTCTCTCTATCTCTCATTCTCATTCTATCTCCCTCTCTCTCTCATTCTATCTCCCTCTCTCTCAGTGGTCAGCAGTTTGCGCAGCAGATTCAGCAGCAGAATCCGGAGTTGATAGAACAGTTGAGGAATCACATCCGCAGTCAGTCTTTCAGTGGCAGTCCTGAGGAACATTCCTGATCTTCTCTTCTCCAACCACAGTGTGTGTGTGTGTGTGTGTGTGTGTGTGTGTGTGTGTGTGTGTGAGCACTTTATCTAGAACTGAGATAGAACTCACTCTCACTGCATTTACATGTACAGAATTTAGCACTCCTTTATCCAGAGCTCCTTACAACTGAGCAGTTGAGGGTTTAGGGGCCTTGCTCAAGGGCCCACTGGTGGCAGCTTGGTGATGGTGGGATTTGAACCTGCGACCTTCCAGTCCAGAGTCCAACACCTTAACCACTAATCTCCCACTTCTCAAACTCTCACTCTCACCTCCACCATCTGTATAACCTTCACCACCATCACCTCCAGCACCACCACCATAACCTTCACCACCACCATCACCTCCACCTCCATGACCTCCATAGCCTCCACCATCACCTCCACCTCAATAACCTCCACCACCCCCTCAATAACCGCCACCACCATCACCTCCAACACAATTTCCTCCCTTATTCTCATTCACTCCAAACTCCTGCTGTATTTCCTTCCATCATCACTCTTCCTTTATTTTATTTTCTCCTCCACACTTTTATTTTATGTGTTTGTTTGTCAGGACGTTTCCCATCAGGAGCCGTCATCATGTCACTGTGTTAATACACGACGACTTCTGCACTTTATGTTCAGGTCAGGACACTACCACTGTGTGTGTGTGTGTGTGTGTGTGTGTGTGTGTGATGTCCTCTTAAACACAGTGTGTGTAAAGACGGAGCTCCATATCTGTATATAAATGAGAATAAACATAACAATAAACAATAAATGGCAGGTAAAATTTATTTGGTTTGTTTCTTCAGTATCGGAATGTATTTACACTTTTACACATGAAGATGGCGCTCATCAGGGGAAGCTTTGAGCTGTGTGTGTGTGTGGGGGGGGGGGGGGGGGGGGCAGGGGGTTTTGGGGGGCAGGGTTTAACTCCACCCACTCGCTGATGGAGTTCTGATCAGTATCTGGTGTAATAACTGCAGTTCACATCATAGTCAGCAGGGGGCAGTAAATATTACAGACTGCTGGTTTAAAGCAGAGTAAAGTTTATTTATCATGCAGAATTTTATAACAATAATAAAGTAAATATCTGTGTGTAGTGTTTATAATCAGACTTTTTGATCAGACTCTGGAAGATTTAGTTTTTTATCATAACCTGGTTCAGGAAAATAATAAATATGAAAGGCGTCCTTAAGCGTTTATGAGAATTTATCAATTATTTATCTGTACACAAATCGGAGTTTGCTCATTTATTAACACACACACACACACATTTAAAACCAGAATAATGCTTTAAAACACACACTTTAAAAGAAGGTCAGCTGACGGTGTAAAACGTGACGATGTCATTGGTCCATGGAGGTGCAGGGTACCGTGACAGGAAGTGGGAGGAGCTTCAGGTCTCCGGGTTCAGGTAAGGACACACAACACACACCTGTGCGATGTCATCGTACTCGTACGTGCGTTTCAGGAATGTGTCTGTGAGCCTCAGGCCCGAGATGCTCTAGAACACACACACACACACACACACACACAGGGTGAAGTAGTTTTACAGTAATATGTGTAAAAGCTCAGCAGATGATATGGTATTAAATTTGCATAAAAGTGTGTGTGTGTGTTTCTGTCCCAGGTTCCCATGGTTTTCATTTTTATTCACACTGGAGACTCCTTCCATCAATAAACAAACATCTCCTTTCCATTCATCACTTTTTACACTTGCCGTTAATCATGTTGCTATGATATGATATGGGATAGGATGGGATAGAGGGATGATATGGATGCAGTTACCTGCAGGCCCTGTACGGAGGAGAGCAGCTGCAGTGGGATGGGAGGGGATGGATGGATGGATGGGTGGAGTTACCTGCAGGCCCTGTACGGAGGAGAGCAGCTGCAGTGGGATGGGAGGGGTGGGTGGATGGATGGGTGGAGTTACCTGCAGGCCCTGTAAGGAGGAGAGCAGCTGCAGTGGGATGGAGGGTGGTGGATGTGACAGGGATGGATGGATGGAGTTACGGAGGAGAGCAGCTGGGATGGGTGGAGTTACCTGCAGGCCCTGTACGGAGGAGAGCAGCTGCAGTGGGATGGACAGAGACGAAACTCGGACCCAGTTTTCCCAACTGCCTTCCTGAAACTCCACACCAGTGCACGGAGCGAGTGTTACACATCTCCAGGAGCAGGTCCATGGTGCGCTCACTGACAACACACACACACACACTTATTTAGAATTAATGAGTATAAATAATGACATCCATAAGCCATGTATTCTCACACACACACACAAAACAGAGGAGGTGTGTGTGTGTGTGTGTGTGTGTGTGTGTGTGTGTCCTGGTACCTGCAGTTTGTGATTTTACAGGTGATGTCGAACGGTTCCTCGATGTTCACGGTGTCAGGAACGAGCTCCAGTGAGAGTCGGACGTCTCCATATCCTGGAGCCTGAGTAAAGTCCGAGAAACACACACACAAACACACACACACACACACACACACACACACAGACACACACACACACAAATCCTGGTTTATTTCTCAGATGTGAGATTTGAATGTTGTTTTGATGCTGAACCCGAGTGGAGCTCTGTGGACCGGGTTCTGGACCCAAATCCTATAGCAGTGGGATTGGAGCGTACCATTCTCTGCACCCCCCCCACACACACACACACACCCTGAGCAGTGGGATTGGAGTGTACCATTCTCTGCAGTTGGCTGGTCTGTAATCGTCCTCTCTCCCCCAGGTTGGTTTTCCACACGATGTCCAGTTTTCCGATGACTGTGACCCCTTTAATGACTCCGGCCTTCTCGGCAAACTCGGGTTTGGGTTTGAGACAGTACAGGTACTGCCGCGTGTCTGCGGGCTGCAGGTACGACATCTTCCCAAACGTGGACTCACTACAGAGGAGTACAAACACTCACCATCACAAACAACCCAGTGTAAATACAATGTGTGTGTGTGTGTGTGTGGATGAGTGTGAGTGTGTGTGTATGTGTGTGTGTGTGTGTGTGTGTGTGTGTGTGTGAGAGTGTGTGTGTGTGCGTGCGCGCGGAGTGTGTGTGAGTGTGTGTGTGTGTGTGTGCGAGAGAGAGGTGTGTGTGTGTGAAGTGTGTGTGAGCGTGTGTGTGAGTTGTGTGGAGTTTGCGTGTGAGAGCGAGAGTGTGTGTGTGTGGGTGTGTGGTGTGTGTGAGTGTGAGATGAGTGGGTGTGTGGTGTGTGAGTGCGCAGTGTGTGTGAAGTGTGTGTGTGTGTGTGTGTGTGTGTGTGTGTGTGTGTGAAGTGCGCAAGTGAGAGTGTGTGTAGGTGTGAGTGAGGTGGTGTGTGTGTGGTGTGTGTGTGTGTGTGTGTGCGTGAGAGAGAGGGTGTGTGTGTAAGTGCGCGCGCGCGAGAGTGTGTGTGTGTGTGAGTGTGAGAAAGATTGTGTGTGTGTGTGTGTGTGTGCGTGAGTGAGTGTGTGTGAGAGAGAGAGTGAGAGTGTGTGCGTATGATGAGGTGGTGTGAGAGAGAGTGAGTGTGAGTGTGTGAGTGTGTATGAGTGTGTGTGAGAGATTGAGTGGTGTGTGAGTGTGAGTGTGTGTGTGTGAGTGGCGAGAGTTGAGTGTGTGTGAGAGTGGAGCGCTGTGTGTGTGTGTGGTGAGAGTGTGTGAGAGTGTGAGTGTGTGAGTGTGAGTGTGGGTGTGAGAGAGTGTGTGAGTGTGAGTGAGTGTGTGAGAGTGTGTGTGTGTGCGCAGTGATGAGTGATTACCGTTCCTCTCCTGAATAGACCGTGTTGAGTTCGGTGACGTTGTACATGATGGAAGGTTCCAGAGACACTTTCTCCATGAACATGGGCGAGGTGGTGATGTTCTGGATCTGAGCCTCCAGGAACACCTCATCAGTCTGCAGGAACCACACACATCTTATACACTGACCAACATCTCACATCCTTTATTCAGGCCAAGACAAGGAGGAGGAAAGAGAGGGGGGGAGGAGAGAGCGGGGAGAAAGGGAGAGAGAGAGAGAGAGAGAGAAGAGGGAGGGAGGAGAGAGGAGAGAGAGAGAGGGAGGGAGAGGGAGGGAGGGAGAGGGAGAGGAGGGAGGGAGAGGGAGAGATAGAGGGGGAGAGAGGGAGAGGAGCGAGGGAGAGGGATAGAGGGGGAGAGGGAGAGAGAGAGGGAGAGAGAGGGAGAGAGTGAGAGAGAGGGAGGAGAGAGAGAAGGGCAAGAAAGAAGATGAGAAGGAGGAGGAGAAAGGCATGGGGAGAATGAGGAAGCATAAAATGATGAGATTGAGCATGGAGAGGAGGCAATGGAGAGGGAGATGGAGAGGGAGAGGAGGATGATAGAGTGATACTGGGCCTGAATAAAGTGGTGTAAGATAAAGGGAGTTTGGATCAGCAGATCAGGTTAGAGTTTATAGAGATGATTATAGAGATTATATAGAGTTTATAGAGATGATTATAGAGATTATATAGTTTATAGAGATGATTATAGAGATTATAGAGATGATTGTAGATATTAGATAGAGTTTATAGAAATGATTATAGAGATGATATAGAGATTATAGAGATGATTATAGAGATGATTATAGAAATTAGAGAGAGATTATAGAGATTATATAGTTTATAGAGATGATTATAGAGTTTATAGAGATGATTATAGAGATTATATAGAGTTTATAGAGATGATTATAGAGATTATATAGAGTTTATAGAGATGATTATAGAGATTATAGAGATGATTATAGATTATATAGAGTTTATAGAGATGATTATAGAGATTATATAGAGATGATTATAGAGATTATAGACATGATTATAGACATGATTATAGAGATTATATAGAGATTATAGAGATGATTTTAGAGATTATAGGGAATATATAGTTTATAGAGATGATTATAGATGATTATAGAGAATATATAGTTTATAGAGATGATTATAGAGATTATATAGAATTTATAGAGATGATTATAGAGATTATATAGTTTATAGAGATGATTATAGATTATAGAGATTATATAGAGATGATTAGATTACAGAGATGATTATAGAGATTATAGACATGATTATAGAGATTATAGAGATGATTTTAGATTTTTCTCTCGCTTTCGGTGCTTTTTTTTTTTTTTTTGAGATGCTTTTCGATTATAAAGATGATTATAGATATTATAGAGATGATTATAGGGAATATATAGTTTATAGAGATGATTATAGAGAATATATAGTTTATAGAGATGATTATAGAGAATTATATAGAGATGATTATAGAGAATATAGTTTATAGAGATGATTATAGAGATTATATAGAGATGATTATAGAGGTTACAGAGAATATATAGAGATGATTATAGATGATTATAGAGATGATTATAGAGATTATATAGAGTTTATAGAGATTATAGATATGATATAGAGATGATTATAGCGATTATAGAGATTATATTGAGATGATTATAGAGTTTATAGAGTGGAGAGGAACATCAGACCTGAGAGGAACATTATTATTATTATTATTATTATTATTATAGAATGAAGCACAACGTCCATGCTCAGCTCAAAGCACAATCATCTCCTCATCATCACATCCCCATACTCACACACACCCACACACTACAATCAACATCTGTGTATGTGTGTGGTAGACAGTGGTGTGTGTGTGTGTATATGTGTGTGTGTGTGTGGTAGACAGTGTAGTGTGTGTGTGTGTGTGGTAGACAGTGTAGTGTAGTGTGTGTGTGTGTGTGTGTGGTAGACAGTGTAGTGTGTGTGTGTGTGTGTGTGTATGAACACAGAGCCGTACTCAGAGCTGTGATCAGGATGAAATACAAACACATTACTGAGATCTGATCACATGACCAAACTATATCATGTCACATGTCTAATGGTCTAATTACCAGTGCGAGAGAGTGTGTGTGGTGTGTGTGTGTGTGTGTGTGTGTGTGTATCTCCGGAACGTTCCTGGTGTGAACTCTGAATACGGCTCTGTACAGAACAGGAAGTAATATCACACATGAGGTTTTCATTTCCTGTGTCAGAATTTTCACTCAAACACTCGCAAGAGATTCAGAGCAACAAATAAAAAGCAAAAGCAGTGAGAAAAGTTTATATTCAATTAAAAAAGAGAAAACAACAAAAATGGCATTTCATTCCTGGATTTGTTTTTGTTTTAAGTTTCTGAGAATTCCAGATTTAATTATTATTATTATTATTATTATTATTATTATTTTACACGCTGTTTTTATTATTGTTTAATGTGAAATGCACTTGTTATTGTTTGCCCGTTATTCAGCTGCTTTTACGGCCTCCACACAGGAGGAGACGAGCTGCAGAAATAAAGGTGAAATGAGAAGGGGAAGGAATTACCACAGAACTGAGGTCACTCTAATGGAGAAAATAAACACAAGAAAAACATTAGAAATGTGCAAAATACATGCGTTAAAAAGAAACAAACACTCTACAAAAATCCTGCGTTTCAGTAAATATATAATAAAGTAATAATAGCAAAATAATAAAAATAATAATAATAAAAATATCAAGTAATAATAATAAATATATGAAGCAATAATAGAAAAATAAAGTAATAATAAAAATAATAAAGTAATAATAATAAACATAATAATAAGTAAAAAATAATAGTAATAATAAATAAATATATAAAAATATAAAGTAATAATAAAGCAATAATAGAATAATAATATTAAGAAATAAAGTAATAATAAATATATGAAGCATAGCAATAATAGAATAATAAAGAAATATAAAATAAAAAAGTAATAATAATACAAAAAAAAGTAACGTAATATAATAATATAAAAATATAAAGTAATAATAATATAATATAGAAATATAAAATGATAAAATAATACAAAATAAAGTAATAATAATAAACTAATAAAGTAATAATAATAAACAACTAATACAGCAATCACAAAAAGTAATAATATAAATATCTAAAGTAATAATAATAAAATAATAGAGTAATAATAATAAAATAACAATAATAAAAAATAAAACAAAGTAATAATAAAGTAATAACTTAAAATAAAATAATTTAACACTACAGAAAAACGCAGAATATTTTATAAAGTGAGGATGAAATGCAGTAACGAAGACAAAACACAGGGAATGTGTAGAATGAGAAGCACTAATACACTCAGTAATAAACATGGCTGTGTGTGTGTGTGTGTGTGTG